>JARQOD010001414.1:0-98888 GCA_033576555.1 Oophaga sylvatica | reverse complement strand
GAACACCGGGGGTCAAAAGGTGGGTGCTGGTCCCCGCCCAAAGGAAAAGTTTCGGGCACCCTGGGAAGGGCCCCGTACGTGTTGCACCACGGCTCAACCCAGTCCCCTACATGGTCACGCTTGACCACCCCGGGGTGGCGCAAGGCCTTCACGCAACATGAGAACCCCCATCACAAACGTGAACCCTGCGCCCTTTCCCGGCTGCAATCTGCCCGGGGGCGGGGAAGGTCCCCTCCAGACTGGGGGCCCAACAATGCCAATGGGTCCTTAGGACAGGAGGTAAATGCCCGCTAACCGTTCTCCAGGGGTTTCAGTTGCTGACCATTTGGGAACCCCCGGGGCCGTTTCAACCGCCCGAAGGCCCGGTTGGCAAGTCCAGAGGGGGGAAAAGGGAATCCCCCCGTTACGGGGGACCCCTTATGGGTCTCTGAGGAAGTGCAGCAGATTATGCGCCAGGAATCCATGAGATTTGAGCTGGGGGTTTGATCCGGCAGTCCAAAAGCGCGTGGGCTCACCTGTAGTTCTCGTCCCAAAAAAAGGAAACGGACCACCCGGGTTTTCTGCGTGGCTCAGGGGGCTAAATTGCCCACTACCTTGTGCGCACCCATCCCAGCATCGAGGATCTGTGGAGCGGTTGGCGAATCCCAAGTACTATCCATCATGGATTTGGCCGGGGATCTGGCAGATTCCCCGGGCCCTGCGGGCAGGGAAATCCCCCTTTACACCCCTTTTTTGGACGGTACGGTCCACGTCATGCCTTTCGGCATGAAGAATGCCCTGCCCCTTTTTTGCGGATGGTCAACCACCGCTTCAGGGGGCTGGAGGAGTACGCTGTGGGTACCCGGACGACATTTCCGTTTTCAGTTTTCCCCTGGGAGGCACCTTTAGCTCTCCAGGAGGTGCTCAAACGTATTCAAAACCCGGCAGGTCGACCATCAAGCCGGGAAAAAAGCCGAGGGCATGAGGGAGGGTCCACTACCCGGGGCCTGGGTAGGTGGGGTTCCATGAGTCCAAGGGCCCCAGAAAGTGGACGCGACGTGTCTGGCCCACCCCCAGGCCCCAAAAAGCGGTGAATCCTTCCGGGCCTGCGGTACTAAGGCGTTTCGCCCGAACTATAGCCCCATTGAAAAACCCTTGACCCCTACCAAGGGCGGTTCCCCCAAAACAGTCATGGGACAGATGGCTGTGAGGGGGCATTGAGCTTTGAAAAACAGCCCTGTGAGCTTTTCGGTGTTGGGCCGTCGACAGCGTGGCCCCTTGGACAGTGACCACAAATTTTGGGCCCCCGGGTGTTACTCGCCAGGTTGTTTTCGGGGGAACCAGGAGCACCCGTTTTTGTACCTGAGCCGGAAACTTCTGCCGAGGGAAGTGGCATACTCCACCATCGAGAAGGTGTGCCTGGCCATGGTCTGGGCACTGCAGCGTTTGCAGCCCTACCTGTACGGGTGCACCTTCAAGGTGGTCACCGACCACAACCCTCTGAGCTGGCTGCACACAGTGTCCGGAACCAATGGTAGGTTGCTACGCTGGAGCCTTGCCCTGCAGCAGTATGATTTTGCCATACAACACAAGAAAGGCAGTGATCATGGGAATGCTGATGGGTTTGTCCCGACGTGGCGAACCCGCTGAGGTGCGCATGGCGGAATTACCGAGAGGTCATGCCTCCGTAGCGCCTCAAAGGGGGGGAGGTGTGATGATATTGCAAGCTTCATTTCTTGTGCTGTTTCCAGAACTTTCCCCATAGTACTACAACCCCCACCGTTTGCAAGCACAGGGCAAAGTTACCCCTCCCTCCTTTTCTCTGCAGCTCACGCTTCCCTTCCCCCCTCCAACCTGCAGTCAAGCTCAGTGTAACCTGAGCTACCAGTGCTGGAAGTTTTGCCGCCTCACCGTAGGGGGTCGCCATTGTCTTCACATGTGCTCTCCTTCTATAGCAGCCATTTTGGAGACTTCATTCTGTTTTGGTTATCACACGGTGGGAGCGTTCGCTAGAAAACAACCGAAAGTACTGTTGTGAAACATGCGCCTGACAGGCATCGTTCCCGTGGTACTGGTGAACCCGTAACTCCAACAGAACCCGAGAAATGGAATTCTCGGATCCCCCACAAACTAGCTCATCCAAGTTTGGGCTCATTGGAACCGTCATTTTAAAGTAGGATCATTGATAGGTCTGCCATTATTCTGCTAGAGTTCCCCGCTGAGTTATGGTCCTTATGATATTTCAGAGCTCAAATCATACACTTCTGTCCCTGGGAGGTGGCCAGAAAAACCCTCCCCTTTTCGTGAGGTCAGCAGCCCCAGGTATAAGTCTGGCAGTGAGCCCCCTTTCTCAGTTCCTTGCTGTGATGTCCTGACTAAGAGATCTGCAAATGAACTATGACGTGTGGCTCCTTCCCCCAGCCTGGCTTGCCTGTAATGATCTAACAACCATGTGAGTGATTTTCATCTTTAATCCTATTTTATTTTATAACTGCCTTTGTACATAACGATATTGTCTCAGTTTGTTCATCTTTTTATATTGTATAAGCACTGCCTGTCTTTTTAAGGAATAAATCTATAAATTTATTAGTTTGTTTCTCCTGCTCTATAAACGAATTTGCACGCGCCCTGAAGTACCACGCTACTGTTTTGGGGTTGCTACGGACCCTCTTGATAAATTGTTCCAAGTAAACCGTGGCTGGTGGCAGCTATAAAGAAGGGGTGTAAAGTGTTGACCTATGGGGTGGCGTTGGCGGTGACGGAGCGGGTTTTATAAGTGTATTACCCGGCTGCGGCTCGGAGTAAATATTAATTCCCTCACTGCAGCGTGCCCAATAGCCAGTACGCATCCAAGTGACCCGTCTGGCGACTAATTATCCTAGGTGCAGTTCCCTGACTGACCTGAGGGTAAGGGGGGCGCCAGAGAGCTGCAAGTTCCTAAGTGGAAGTGGGATAATTATAAATCCCTGCAGTTTACTGGGTCGGACGGCAGCAGCCGTCGTGTGTGTGCACCGTTTCATCACAGTAACTACACAGGAAAGGAGAAGGATTGAGCTGTGAACCTATTATCAGTGGTAAAGGATGTACATTATGTACAGGAGAGTGTTGGGGGCATGCTTTGTGACCTGTACAGATCACTCTGTGTGGTGGGGGCAGAGGGGAGACTACAATCCCCACATGCTGTTCTTCACTCCCTGATAAACGAGGGCGGAGCCTGAAATATAGTTTACAGGCCTCCTGAAAAACAATAAACTTATCTCTCTCTCAGAGAACTGGTCAGGGAGGATTATCTTGGGCTCCGTTGAGCCTGCAACTGAGCCGAGGCCCAGATCCCCGTCAACTGCTGAAGCTGCTGCGTCACCTGATCCCAAAGCTCCTTAAGCTCATCATTGAGAGTCTGGATCAGTTGGGCGAAGGCCTGCAGTTGAGCCATTGCTCACCGGAAAAATGTGACGGTCGGTGATAATGTCATAAGGTGACTGTCACGGAGTGACTCAAGCAAACAGATGGTCGGTCAGCTAACGTCACAACTCACACACAATGAGGATGGAATAGAGGAGAGGAAGGCCCTACCAATAGGAAATGAGGGATGGTCACCACCTTAGCTTCAACCTGAGCCTGTCCCTGCACTCACCTAACGCCCTATGCGGGTCCTTCCCCTGCCGCCGTCAGGATACTTACATAGTAACATAGTTATTAAGGTTGAAGGAAGACTTTAAGTCCATCTATTTGAACCCAAACGCAGGTTAGGACCTGCCCTAACATGTTGATCCAGAGGAAGGAAAAAAAAAACCCATGTGGCAAACAGTAAGCTTCACATTGGGGAAAAAAATTTCCTTCCCGACTCCACATACGGCAATCAGACTAGCTCCCTGGATCAATGCAATATCTAGGAATCTAGTGAATATAGCCTGTAATATTATACTTTTCATAAAAGGCATCCAGTCCCTTCTTAAATTTTAGGAGGGAATCACTCATTACAACATCAGACGGCAGAGAGTTCCATAGTCTCACTGCTCTTACAGTAAAGAATCTGCATCTGTGATTATGGCTAAACCTTCTTTCCTCCAGACGTAGAGGATGCCCCCTTGTCCCCGTCACAGGTCTAAGAGTAAAAGATCATTAGAAAGGTCTTTGTACTGTCCCCTCATATATTTATACATTGTAATAAGATCACCCCTAAGCCTTCATTTTTCCAAACTAAATAACCCAAGTGTAATAACCTGTCCTGGTATTGCAGACCCCCCAGTGCTCTAATAACCTTGGTCGCTCTTCTCTGCACCCGCTCCAGTTCAGTTATGTCTTTCTTATACACCGGAGACCAGAACTGTACACAGTATTCTAAGTGTGGTCGCACCAGTGACTTGTATAGAGGTACAATTATGTTCTCCTCATGAGCATCTATGCCTCGTCTAATGCATCCCATTATTTTATTTGCCTTGGCAGCAGCTGCCTGACATTGGCCACTAAATGTGAGTTTGTCTTCCACCCATGCACCCAGGTCTTTTTCAGTGACAGTTTTGCCCAGTGTTTTACAATTAAGCACATAATTATACATCTTGTTTGTTCTACCAAGTGCATGACCTTACATTTATCCCCATTAAAGCTCATTTGCCATTTATCAGCCCAAGCTTCTAGTTTACATAAATCCTCCTGTAATATAAAATTGTCCTCCTCTGTATTTATTACCCTGCAGAGTTTAGTGTCATCTGCAAATATCGAAATACTACTCTGTATGCCCCCTACAAGGTCATTAATAAATATGTTAAAGAGAAGCGGCCCCAATACTGACCCCTGTGGTACCCCACTGCTAACCGTGACCCAGTCCGAGTGTGCTCCATTAATAACCACCCTTTGTTTTCTATCCATGAGCCAGTTCTTAACCCACTTACACATATTTTCCCCTATCCCCATTGTTCTCATTTTATGCATTAACCTTTTGTGTGGCACCATATCAAAAGCTTTTGAGAAGTCCATGAACATCACGTCCACTGCATTCCTTTGGTCCAGTCCGGAACTTACCTCTTCATAGAAGCTTATCAGATTAGTCTGACAAGAACGGTCTCTCGTAAACCCATCCCTCGCTGTCACCTAACACTGCCCTTGCTAGTGCACTGGCCGGGGTAGGGCTCTTGCCTAGCCACTACAGATGATATGACACAGGGGACAGTGACAAACACGAAAGGGACAGGGAAACAAACACTTAGCTTTCTCTGCTGCAAAGCACCGCATAGCAGAATAAAGGCACCAGGAAAGTGAGCTCAGTAGAAGCACCACTGCATCCAGAGAGCTCCTTATTCCGGCTTGGCCAATGCAGTTTGTTCTATCACCGACAGTCAGCTGATGCATCAGGTGACTATTTAAAGGATGGTGGGATTGGTCATCACCCACATCAGCTGACCCAGTAGCACTGCAGTTACACCAGACTGCCAGCAGGGAGCGGGGAAAACTGACAGTAACCTCCACAGGCCTGAAAGGAAAAAATTTTAATTGAGTGGAACCAGAGCTGCCCCAAATCCAAAAATTAATTGTGACAGGTAACATAACTGTGTATATTATCCCTGTACTGTGACATCATTGTGTTTGTTTTCCCTGTACTGTGACATCACTGTGTGTACTATCCCTGTACTGTGACGTCACTGTGTGGATTATATCTGCACTGTGACATCACTGTGTGTCTATCTTGTCTGTGTAGGTGTCTATCTCTTACTGTGACATCACGTGTGTACTATTCCTGTACTGTGACATCACTGTGTGTCTTATCTCTGTACTGTGACATCACTGTGTGTACTATCCCTGTACTGTGACGTCACTGTGTGGATTATATCTGCACTGTGACATCACTGTGTGTCTTATCTCTGTACTGTGACATCACTGTGTGGATTATCTCTGTACTGTGACATCACTGTGTGTACTATTCCTGTACTGTGACATCACGTGTGTCTTATCTCTGTACTGTGACATCATGAGTGTATTATCCCTGTACTGTGACATCACTGTGTGGATTATTCTGCACTGTGACATCACTGTGTGTACTATCCCTGTACTGTGACATCGCTGTGTGTATTATCTCTGTATTGTGACATCACTGTGTGTATTATACCTGTACTGTGACATCACTGTGTGTATTATCTCTGTATTGTGACATCACTGTGTATTATACCTGTACTGTGACATCACTGTGTGCATATTCCTGTACTGTGACATCACTGTATGAATTATCTCTTTACTGTGACCTCACTGTGTGGATAATCTCTGTATTGTGACATCACTATGTGTATTATACCTATACTGTGACATCACTGGTGCACTATTCCGTACTGTAACATCACTGTGTGAAACTATCCTGTACGTGACATCACTGTGTGAATTATCCCTGTACTGTGACATCACTTTGTGTACTATCCCTGTACTGTGACATCACTGTGTGGATTATCCCTGTACTGTGACATCACTGTGTGTACTATCCTGTACGTGACATCACTGTGTGGATTATCCCTGTACTGTGACATCACTGTGTGTACTATCCTGTACACGACATCACTGTGTGGATATCCCTGACTGTGACATCACTGTGTGGTACTATCCCTGTACTGTGACATCACTGTGTGTATATCCCTAGACTGTGACATCATGTGTGGATTATCTCTGTACTGTGACATCACTGTTGCACTATTCCTGTACTGTGACATCACTGTGTGTATTTTCTCTGTACTGTGACATCACTGTGTGGATTTTATCTGCACTGTGACATCACTGTGTGTACTTTTCCCTGTACTGTGACATCACTGTGTGGATTATTCTGTACTGTGACATCACTGTGTGCATTATCCTGTTACTGTGACATCACTGTGTGGATTATTCTGTACTGTGAATCACTGTGTGTACTATCACTGTACTGTGACATCACTGTGTGATTATCCTCTGTACTGTGACATCACTGTGTGTATTATACCTGTACTGTGACTCACTGTGTGTATTATCCCTGTACTGTGACATCACTGTGTGTATTATCCCTGTACTGTGACATCACTGTGTGTATTATCCCTGTACTGTGACATCACTGTGTGGATTATCTCTGTACTGTGACATCACTGTGTGTATTATCCCTGTACTGTGACATCACTGTGTGGATTATCTCTGTACTGTGACCTCACTGTGTGGATTATCTCTGTACTGTGACATCACTGTGTGCACTATCCCTAGACTGTGACATCACTGTGTGGATTATCCCTGTACTGTGACATCACTGTGTGTACTATCCCTGTACACGACATCACTGTGTGGATTATCCCTGTACTGTGACATCACTGTGTGTACTATCCCTGTACTGTGACATCACTGTGTGTACTATCCCTAGACTGTGACATCACTGTGTGGATTATCTCTGTACTGTGACATCACTGTGTGCACTATTCCTGTACTGTGACATCACTGTGTGTATTTTCTCTGTACTGTGACATCACTGTGTGGATTATATCTGCACTGTGACATCACTGTGTGTACTATCCCTGTACTGTGACATCACTGTGTGGATTATCTCTGTACTGTGACATCACTGTGTGCATTATCCCTGTTCTGTGACATCACTGTGTGGATTATTTCTGTACTGTGACATCACTGTGTGTACTATCACTGTACTGTGACATCACTGTGTGGATTATCTCTGTACTGTGACATCACTGTGTGTATTATACCTGTACTGTGACATCACTGTGTGTATTATCCCTGTACTGTGACATCACTGTGTGTATTATCCCTGTACTGTGACATCACTGTGTGTATTATCCCTGTACTGTGACATCACTGTGTGGATTATCTCTGTACTGTGACATCACTGTGTGTATTATCCCTGTACTGTGACATCACTGTGTGGATTATCTCTGTACTGTGACATCACTGTGTGTACTATCCCTGTACTGTGACATATTTTGTGCTGCTTCTGTATAATTGAGGTTTGTTTTTAACCCACTTGCTGCTTGCTGACATGAAGCAGGAATGTCCCATTCATAATCTGTTGTGTCGGTCACATGTAAATTTCACTTTCCTGCTAGCAATGGAATGGCGCCATATCGCTTCTTTATCCGGCTTGTAAATTTCCTGTTTGTAAATAAAATTATTTTCCATCTTATAAGACGTCTTCTTGTTGTGCTGCGACTCCCGAGACGTCTCCCGTCTTTATGCCATAAAATCTTCCTAATTATCAGACACATCTAAGACTCGGTAAATCAGTCCCGCCATCCTCAGCACCGCGTTATGCCGAGACCACCGTGGCAATCGCTGAGACAGATTTACTTTGTTGCAGAGTAATAACAATTTCCTCCTTGTTTATTCTCCATTTACACTAAATTTCTTATCACTTTTGCATCTCCCCCGTAGTTTTGATCGCACGGCTTTTTCTAGCATTTTGTGTTTCTTTTGTGCTGCTGTGACCGAGGAAATAAATGATTTTTTTTTCATTAAATTATAGAACTTTGGCTTTTAGTAGGACTAGAAAATGCATTAAGCGCTGCCAGGTATTTTCTATTGTGTGCGGATGTAAGAATTCTATTCAACGCATTTCCAGCCATTCTGTTCTCTATTATAATCGGTTACGCGGGACCTCCATCCATGAAATGACGTGACCTCGCTTTTCCTCACTCCAAGGAATATAAGATTGTCGAGATAAAGACATGAACGCAACATCTACCTCTTATGGAATGTTACTGCTGCATTAAAAGAGCTGTTACGCTAGAGCAAATCCATACGGCAGCCATGAATGTGATCAACTGATCGCTGGAGATCTCGCTCTTGAAACCTGATGGGATCACAATGTAATGAGTGTCTCAGTGCAAAACACAAGCACACAAATCTCTCCGGGGTGTCGGAATTCCACTGATACATTGTAACTAACTGTAGCTGTGTGAGCAAAAGAGACAGGGTCCAATAACAAAAATCAATATGGGGCCCCATTATGGTTCCAAAATGGGTTTTGTGTGTTCTGTATTTATTCTTTTGCTGGAATGTGCTAGTTCTCACCTCCAGTAGCAAAAGTGGTGAGATTATCAAGGACTGGTCCGCTCTCTCCAAGAATGGCTTAAACGTCTCCTGGTCGACCTCCATGGTATTTACTCCAAGGATGAGCACATCAAGTCCAAATCACAAGCAGAGATCGGGGGGAAACATGAAGGGCCCACCTATTCATCATGTGTGCGGGGTTTTGTGTTGCAACTTCTTGGTTTTATCTTGTGTTATTTGTCGCAGTTTTTTGCACCAAATTCTTCAAAAGGTTGATGAATTTTGTGCAAAATAAAAATGTCTCTTTTTTGTCTTTTACCTTTTTGTGCCGTTTTAGAGCACAAAGTCACATGATCCTTTACAATGTCTCACGTTAGCTTTCAACCGTGCAAAATTAAAACCAGACAGATCCCGTTCCTCAGTAGAGAACTGCGGTACGACTGTGCCACGTATCGAAAAGTCGCAAAGTATAAATTAGGCCAAAATATCTGCAGAAAGAAAATCACACCCGCAAGGCCGAACAGCAAAAAAAAACAGACAAAACCAAGCAAAGTGAATGTTAACATGGGTGTAAATTAAGTATTAAATAAAGGCACAAACAAAAATTCACAAATAGAATCGTTTTTACAACGAGCAAAAAAGTGCAAACAGGACGATGAGTCGAGGCCAAAGTTTATTAGAAAGTTGAGACTTTTGATCATACAAGGAGTGAAAGGAACCTGTCGGCACAATTTCACTACTGAATCTAGCGCTATGGCTGAACAGGTCCGAGTACAAAAAAGCAATACCTGTCGTGCAGTAATCCGGTGTGCTGGTGCTAAGAAGTCGAGCTTGAAAATTAACTATTTTTCAAAGCTTGATTTCTCAGCATCGGACATCAGATTACTACAAGACTGGTCCATTTTTATGGTTGTGCTAGAACCTATACAGCCATGCCATCAGTTTCAGTAGCAAAATAGTCCAGAGAGGTTCCCTATAATTGCTATTATTAAACAGTTAAGTGCTCCTTTAATTTTCCACGATTCTTATGTTTCTGTAAAGTTGGAGGAAAAAGGTGAACTCTGGAAGAATATCCATTCTCCAATCAGATCTGGACCGGGAAATGATGTTGACAATAATTCTGGTCACTTTTCCCCACGATTATGTATTTTTGTGCTGCTGTTATTATTGCAGGTTTGTTTTCACGCTCAGATCCTATGTGTAGTCCACACATCCGTCCGCCTTCATCATCCAGCGCACGCTTTCCATGCTGACAGCGGTTTCGCTTTGAAGATTTCCGAGATCACATTTTACTTTGTTGGTTTTGTATCTTTCAAGCGCAGAACTCCAATAATTCCGCGTTTTCTGAAAGCGATGATGAGCGTTGGAAGCCTTTGATGTGCTGCCGGGAGAACACTAACATAAAGTACATTAGTAACGAGGCAAAATGCTGGTAGCAAGAGCTGAAAAGAAACCATGACACCAACGGAAAATGGATCATCGAGCCCCGGTCGGAGGGAGAAGACGTAGAGTTTATATTCACAGCCATCAATCAACCTCGCAATGATAAATACAAGAACCTGTAATCACATGCAAAAGCGCAAATGAGTCGCACGTATCAGGGCTTTGGGGTACTCGGCACCGAGCCCGTTCACTTCAATGGGGGAGAGGTCACGGGTAGCGCAGCTCGGTCCGTTGCCCTGGGCGCTCATTCAAAGGGGGATATTTACAGGGGATTTAGAAATGTTCGTGACGCCACCTGTGGTTTCTGATCAGGGTGACCAGCGCTGCAGGGTGAATCCTCAGAGGGGTTGTAACTGGGCAGCAAGGTGTTAAGTCTTCCACAGGTAAGACTGATCCCTCGAGGTATATGGCGGTGCAGGGGTGAAGGAGCAATAATGCAGACACACACAATGAGTCTCTTTCCGTACCTTTACTGGTGATATTTGCAGGCACGTCCCGGGAAGCTGCTCAGGGTGGAGGATGCACGTCCAGTAATCACTGAGTAGGTGTAGGGCCTCCTTACGTCTTCATATGTGTGAGTTTCTAACTTGCATGAAGCTAAGTTTAACTCCGTGTGAAACAGCTACGCCCGGCTGACATTGTGATAGAGCCTTCTTTTGGACAGAACTAAGTCCTCTATGGCTGATCAGGCTGACTCCTGTTCTTCCTGACCCCGGTTACATATCAGCACTGAAGGGCCCCTCTGCGACCTGAAGTCCAGCAGGGTCTCCGGTTTCTCCCACTAGCCGTGAAGGTACTAGCAAGCTCGGACCCGGTGTCCGGTTGTGCAGAGTGGAGGTAAGCTATCGTTGCTATTTCTCCTCAGTCACTCTCTCTTTCCCTTTTTCCACTTGCTGTCGTCCTACTCACACCTTTAACATAAGCACAGGCAACAGTAGGTGTCAGCTTCCTTCTCTTCACTGCTCTCTAACAGTACCTCAGTTGACTCGATGTTACAAATACTGCAGTTCCCTTTCCTTCACTTCTTTCTTAGGCTCTGTCCGAAGCAGCTATCAGGACCTTCCGTCAGACTGATCTGTGCACACTCCGAGAGTTACTTTCCACTTCCTAGGGAACTAACAGGCAGCACGTTCTGAGGTAACAGTTTGTTTCTCTGCTTCCAAACTGCAATGTGTAGACAGCACACGATCGGGTCAAGGATGCACGCTCTGGTCCATGGATCCAAATGGGCCACAAAGTCCACAAGTAAAAGAAAAAGCAGCATCCATCCAGGTGAAGAATAAGAAAAGCTTTATTCTGCCATATCACAAGACGACGTTTCGGCCATAAAGTGGCCTTTTTCAAGTATATCAAAACAGACAAAAGGCGTCCTTTATATAGTGTGGAGGAGCCAATCACTATCAAGGTTACGCCTACATGTTAATAGACATATAAAATTTACAGGTACGAGAATAGTACAAAATAGTGATCAGACATCGAAAACAAATAGAGTATTGATAAATCATACATACGGTACGATCGGTTCCCCAAACCTCCAATAAAACAGAACATAACAATATTCTAAATAGTGACAAACCAATCACCACACAGCTATAGCGTGTCCCTGGTAACGATAAACCTATCCAGTAACAGAGTATAACAATCGGATTACCACCAATCGGAATGATCCTCCTGCTTTGGCGCCATATTAAATATCCCATCATCAATGCCGTAACAAAAAGCACTTCAGTATATGTATAACGGCGCCTTTCACTGCATCAGGCAGATGACGCAAACACTGCGCCGAGAGAGACGATCTCCCATCCAATCCGGATCTCTTCTCCTGTCACGGGGCCTATCAGGTGACCAAAAGGGTCACATGGGCTATGTCGTCATCTGGTTCGCGCATGCGCATTACATAATTCGCCGGAAGTCTCATAGGAAAGACGTCCTAAGTGGATATCAAACCAAGGTAAGTATCGCTAATGTAATATACAATAATAATAGCATATCCAAAAAATCCATAAAAATTCAACCAAGCCAATGATAAGTGTCCAAAATGATAATAAACAAAGTAAAGTATTATTGTATATTACATTAGTGTCACATTTATAATTGTTTATGTCATTTTTTGTATTATCATTATTTTTTGTATCATGTTTTTCATTTTTTCATTTTATTATGATTATCATTATGTACATTATTAGGGTTTATTTTGTGTATATATAGTTTTTTTGTGTGATTTTCGTTTTTCTTTTGCTATATTATTCTTATATGTTTTTTTTCATTCTCATATTTTTCTTTTATTATATGTGACCAATATTCTTTATATTTGTACTATGTCCCACACATTTATAGTAAGGCGCTTTGTTAACATTCACTCGTTTGTAGTATCCATCATTCACGCATGCGCCGCATTCATGGACCATGGTTGCGTCGCGCTTGCCATATATGGTGAGGTCTGATCATGTGGGGCCCCACGTGCTCATGATTGATGCCGTTGTGGCTGCGTGCGCGTTGCTAGGTGCCTGGGTGCGACGCTTTGCGCATGCGCCACGCGCCTGGTCCCACTTCCGGGTTATGTGTATAAAATCACCTACGTTACTCCGATTAACCACGCCCCCTGAGGAAGGAGTTTACTCTCCGAAACGTACGTCGGGGTCAGCTGTGGATCGCCCTGCGGGTCCCCCATTCATCCATTGCGGTATGTTTACTTTGTGTGCGCTCTATAGATGGGCTTAGATTATCCTTTTTGGTGGATTTCCACCTCCATGTGTGATTGTCATGAGCGGCTTTTGTGGACACATATATATGCTACTATGCATTAGTCATTCAGCCTCACTACTTCTGACAGTCTCTGCTCATACTATGGGACAACCGCAGGGCCTCCCAGCTAAACTGTGATTTTGCTCCTGCACATCGTGGCATTGGTTTTCCTGCCTGTATCCATCACTTGGTTTAAATTCTATTTTATTGTTTGTTTATTTGTATTAATAAAGCTATTTTGTACTTTATATTTGATCATTTGACTGCTTTGTGGTGTGGCGGTTAGTTTTACAGTTTAATTGCAGTTGATCATTCATTATATGTCCTTTGGTGTAGCTGGAGTTATTTTATACTCCTTTGCATTGTTCTCCATACATACACCATGTTTGCTAGTTACTTGGGTCAAGACAGAGCAGACAAAATAGTTATTGAAAGAGTGCACAGAGCACTAAGACCAAAGCCTAAACCTCCGGACCCCCCAAGGGACATTATTTGCGGTCTACTCAGTTTTGTAGACACAATCGCTATCCTCACTAAAGCAAGAGAAGCGGCGTCTCTTTCCTACGACTACTCTCCATGCCAAATCTATCAGGATATTGCCCCATCGACCCTAGCCAAAAGAATGCTGATGAAACCTCTTCTCGATACACTGAAAGTGCATAAACTCCCTTATCGATGGCTTTTTCCGTTTGGAGTTGCTGTACTAAAAGACGGAAGGCAGATTGCTATCCGTTCCCCTGAGGACTTACACAAAGCTTGGGAGACCCTCCAAATCCCACCAGTGGAAGTTCCCTCCTGGATGCCCCTGGAGACGGCCCACACCTACCCACAGCTGCAGAAGGTAGAGGGCTGGTCCACACAGAAAAGGACGGCTCTCCCAAAGTCAAGAAACAAGGCCAAAGGCGCCCAGCAACTTAACTTCCCAACATCCCACTCTCCTGCACGTTGCTGTCTCATGATCAGAGAGGAAGAGAGTATGAAGAGGGAATGACACCCCACACTTTCTAAAGTTGTTGTGTCACCGTACTTTCCCCCCCTGGTCAACTAGTCTTAGTCCTACTGCTGTTTTATACTTGCCTTTGCTTTTCTTCTAAAGGTTCATTAAGTATTGTATGTTACTAAATGACCTCTCTCCCGTATTTCTTAGGATATATAGATCACAACTGGACGTTTTCTCTTCTTTTGCTACATTTCCTCTATGGACTGTCTTATCTGCTTTCGAATTGAAGCTGGGTCCCCCCCCCCCCGCTGCAGATAAGTTTCAATATGTTAATAATTGTTTATTTGTTGTTTACACTGTTTTTTGATGTTCCCACATTGGTGCAACTTACATCCACCCACCCCCACTCGTCCATTCCATGGCTAGTCAACTCCCATTAGATAGCTTGACATTAACCTCATTCAACGTAAAAGGCCTGAACTCCCCAGCTAAGAGAAGCCAGGTCATGCTGCTCCTTAGGAAAAACAACACAAAAATTGCCTTTCTTCAGGAAACTCACTTTAAAAAGGGCTGCTCGCCTGACACCTCTCGCTCCCCATTTCCGACTTGGTACAATAGCACCAGTTCTTCTGCCTCGAAAGGAGTCAGCATTGCTTTGGCCAAGAACCTACCCTTCCAATGGAGGGACACGCTCTCGGATCCAGAGGGTCGATATATTATGATTAAGGGCTTTCTAGCCAACATAATGGTGACTCTATGTAACCTTTACGCTCCTAATAAACACCAGGAGTTGTAGCTTTCTTAGACCCTAGAACTATTAACGTTATTTAAGGAGGGTCTACTGGTGATTGGGGGTGACCTTAATGTCACTTTAAACTCTTCTTTGGACTCGTCTTCAGGTTTCAAGAACATTTCGCAAAAGGCGATTAAGAAGATTCACATCTCCCTGAACTTCCTAAATATAATTGACCCATGGAGAACAATCAATCCAGACACAAAAGACTTCACTTTTTTTCCCACCCGCATAACTCATACCAAAGGCTAGACTATTTTTTTGTCCAGAATCATTCCCTCCCCAATAAACAAAGCCCTTATTGGCACTATCACGATCTCAGATTTTGCGCCCAGGGACGCACCTACCATGAGACGAGTTGAGTACTCTGCCTCAGGCGGCGCTGCCTCACTGAAGAGAGGGGGCGGCCAATTCTCTTCTCCTGCATTGGCTCGGGTTGCTCATATGTTGCTGCTTTGTGCGCACAGGACCTGTGATGAGGTCACAGGAGGGGAGGAGTCAGGGGTCACATGATCAGGTGTGTGCAGGACTCTGCTGTGCTGGTTGTCATGGTGCTGGATGAGGGTAAGTTTATGTGTGGGGTCAGGAGGGGTTTACATGGTGGATGTAGCAGAGCTGTGTGTGTACAAGGTGTACGGAGTGGAGCCGTGTGTGTACGAGGCATACAAAGCGGAACCATGTGTGTATGAGGTGTGCAGAGCCATGCTTGTACAAGGTGTATGGTGGGGAGCAGTCATACCTCCCAACCATCCCAGATCCAGCGGGACAGTCCCGATTTTGAGAGTCTGCCCAGCTGTCCCGGCCGGGAGCTTAGAATCATAAAATGGTAGAGTTGGAAGGGACCTCCTGGGCCATCTGGTCCAACCCCTGCTCAAAGCAGGATTCTCTAAATCATCCCAGACGGATGTCTGTCCAGCCTGTTTGAAGACTTCCATCGAAGGAGAACTCACCACCTCTCGTGGCAGCCTGTTCCACTCATTGATCACCCTGTCAAAAAGTTTTTTCTAATATCTAATCTGTGTCTCCTCCCATTCAGTTTCATCCCATTGCTTCTAGTCTTTCCTTGTGCAAATGAGAATAAAGATGATCCTTCTACAATGTGACAGCCCTTGAGATATTTGTAGACAGTTATTAAGTCTCCTCTCAGTTTTCTTTTTTGCAAGCTAAACATTCCCAAATCCTGTAACCGTTCCTCATAGGACATGGTTTGCAGACCGGTCATCATTCTGGTGGCTCTTCTCTGTACTTGCTCCAGTTTGTTGATGTCTTTTTTAAAATGTGGTGCCCAAAACTGGACACAGTATTCCAGATGAGGTCTGACCAAAGAGGAGTAGAGGGCAATAATGACCTCACGTGATCTAGACTGTATGCTTCTGTTGATACATCCTAGAATTGTATTTGCCTTTTTTGCTGCTGCATCACACTGTTGACTCATGTTCAGTCTGTGATCTATTAGTATACCCAAGTCTTTTTCACATGTGCTGTTACTTAGCCCTATTCCTCCCATTCTGTATGTGCTTTTTCATTTTTATTGCCCAGATGTAGTACTTTGCATTTTTCCCTGTTAAAAACCATTCTGTTAGTTGCTGCCCACTGCTCCAGTTTATTTATATCTTTTTGAATCCTCTCTCTCTCTTCTCTAGTATTAGCTACCCCTCCTAGCTTTGTGTCATCAGCAAATTTGATCAGTTTACCCTCAATTCCTTCATCTAAATCATTGATAAAGATGTTGAACAATACAGGGCCCAAAAGCGAGCCTTGTGGTACCCCACTTGAGACATTCTTCCAACTGGATGTGCAGCCATTTACGACCACTCTTTGGGTCCGATCACTAAGCCAGTTATGAATCCCCCTGACAGTTGCCTTGTCCATTCCATACTTAGTCATTTTTTCAATAAGGATTGTGTGAGATACTTTGTCAAATGCTTTGCTGAAGTCAAGATATACTATATCTAAAGCATTTCCCTGATCCACCCAGTCAGTGATTCTGTCATAGAAGGTAATTAAGTTAGTCTGACATGACTTATTAGTTACAAACCAATGCTGACTCTGTTTATTTACTTCATTCTTATCCAGGTACTTACATACATGTTCTTTAATAATTTGTTCAAAGATCTTTGCTGGTATAGAAGTCAGACTCACCAGACTGTAGTTCCCTGGGTCCACCTTCTTCCCCTTTTTGAAGATAGGAACAATATTTGCTCTTCTCCAGTCTTCTGGGACTTCTCCTGTTCTCCAAGAATTTTTAAAGATTATGGACAGTGGTTCAAGCTTACTTTTCGTGTGGACACAGGAGTACACTGCGGAGCCCCGAGGAGCACTCTAAAACTCGCATGTGAAGTTCCACCGGAATCGACGTGCTGGAAGCTGACTGGAAATGAAGTAATTTCGGGAGGAGATTGTGACGGAACCATGGAGGCACTTCAGGGAATGCTTCAGATCCATCACCGTGTCCTCCTCTGACAGCGCGGACAGCGGGATCGCCTTGGACTCGGGGATGTTGGCCATGTGAGCGGATCATGATATGTCCTGCACTGGGAGGCTCAGTTGGGCACTACAATGGGAGCTGGGCTGCTGTAGCATCTTATAAAATCTTTCTTTCTCTGTTTCTTTCTTTATCTCTCTGTTCTTTCTTTCTCTCTTTGTTCTTTCTTTGTTCTCTCTGTTCTTTCTTTCTCTCTCTCTCTGTTCTTTCCCTCTCTAATCTTTCTTTCTCTCTGTTTCTCTCTCTCTGTTCTTTCTTTCTCTCACTGTTCTTTCTTTCTCTCTCCTTCCTTTTTTCTCTCTGTTCTTTCTTTCTCTCTGTTCTTTTTCTTTCCCTTCTATCTTTCTCTCTCTCTGTTCTTTCTTTCGCTCTCTGTTCTTTCTTTTCCTCTCCTTTCTTTCTTTTTTCTCTCTCTCTGTTCTTTTTCTCTTTGTTCTTTTTCTTTCCCTTCTTTCTTTCTTCTCTCTCTGTTCTTTCTTTCCATCTCCTTTCTTTTTTCTCTCTCTGTTCTTTCTTTCCCTCTCTAATCTTTCTTTCTCTCTCTCTCTTCTCTGTTCTTTCTTTCTCTCTCCGTTCTTTCTTTTTTCTCTCTCTGTTCTTTCTTTCTCTCCTTGTTCTTTCTTTGTTCTCTCTCTGTTCTTTCCTTCTCTCTCTCTGTTCTTTCTCTCTCTGTTCTTTCCCTCTCTCTGTTCTTTTTCTTTCCCCTCTTTCTTTCTCTCTCTCTGTTCTTTCTTTTCCTCTCTGTTCTTTCTTTCTCTCTCTGTTCTTTCTTTCTCTTTGTTCTTTCTCTCTCTCCTTTCTTTCTTTTATTCTCTCTCCGTTCTTTCTTCTCTTTCTGTTCTTTCTTTCTCTCTCTACAGGTTCTTTCTTTCTCTCTGTTCTTTTTCTTTCTGAGTTCTTTCTTTTCCCTCTTTCTTTCCTTCTTTCTTTCTCTCTCTGTTCTTTCTCTCTCTGTTTCTCTCTGTTCTTTCTTTCCCTCTGTAATCTTTCTTTCTCTCTCTAATCTTTCTTTCTCTCTCTGTTCTTTCTTTCTCTCTCTGTTCTTTCTTTCTCCTTTCTTTTTTTCTCTCTGTTCTTTCTTTCTCTCTGTTCTTTTTCTTTCCCCTCTTTCTTTCTGTTCTTTCTTTCTTTCCCCTCTTTCTCTCTCTGTTCTTTTTTCTCTCTGTTCTTCCTTTCATCTCTCTGTTCTTTCTTTCTCTCTCTCTGTTCTTTCTTCCTCTCTTTGTTCTTTTTTTCCCCTCTTTCTTCTCTCTCTGTTCTTTCTTTCCTATCTTTCTTTCTATATTCTTTCTTTCCCCTCTTTCTTTCTCTGTTCTTTCTTTCTTTCCTTCTCTTTCTTTCTTCTCTTTTCCTTTCTTTCTCTCTGTTCTTTCTTTCTTTCTTTCTTTTTTCTCTCTGTTCTTCTTTCTTTCTTTCTTTCTCTCTCGTTTTCTCTTTCCCTTTTTCTCTTTCTCTCTGTCTCTTTCTTTCTTTCTCTCTCTGTTTTTCTTTCCCTGTTCTTTCTCTCTCTCTTCTTTCTCTTCTCTCTGTTCTTTCTTTCTTTCTTTTCTCTCTTCTTTTCTTTCCTTTTCTTCTCTCTCTGTTCTTTCTTTCTCTCTCTTTCTCTTTCTTTCTTCTCTCTTTCTTTTCTTCTCCTGTTCTTCTTTCTCTCTGTTCTTTCTCTTTCTTCTCTCTGTTCTTTTTTCTTCTCTGTTCTTTCTTCCTTCTTCTCTCTGTCTTCTTTCTCAGTACCTCATCAGTGTGCCAATAGTACCAGCACTGTGCCCTCGTACAGTCAGTGTGATCAGCAGTGCTAAATGGTGCGATTGGTATGTGGATATGGGTGTGGATAGTTGTGAAATGGGTGTGGTCAGGGTGTGGCCTAAATTTTGCCGCGGGGCATAATGGAGCACAGGGAGCCAGAATGGAGCACAGGGCAGCAGAATGGAGCACGGAGCTCCTGTGTATAATGTCACCGGTGATCATTGTATTACCTGTACACTGACTCTATATACAGAGCTCCTGCGTATAATGTCACTGGTGATCACTGTATTACCTGTACACTGACACTATATACAGAGCTCCTGTGTATAATGTCACTGGTGATCACTGTATTACCTGTACACTGACACTATGTACAGAGCTCCTGTGTATAATGTCACCGGTGATCACTGTATTACCTGTACACTGACACTATATACAGAGCTCCTGTGTATAATGTCAACAGTGATCACTGTATTACCTGTACACTGACACTATATACAGAGCTCCTGTGTATGATGTCACTGGTGATCACTGTATTACCTGTACACTATACACTATATACAGTGCTACTGTGTATAATGTCACCGTCTCCACCTTTTATCGGCGCCATCTTGCGACTGCAACTTCTGTCTGCGGGAAGTCAGAAGTAGCAGAAACCCTCTATCAGGCCACGTTCACACGTTCAGTATTTTACCTCAGTATTTGTAGGCCAAAACCAGGAGTGGAAGAATCAGAGGAAAAGTATAATAGAAACATGTCACCGCTTCTGAATTTTTCACCCACTCCCAATTTGGCTTACAAATACTGAGGTAAAATACTGACCAAATACTGAACTGTTATTGTAGATATCCGTGTCCGTGTGTGTAATACGTGTGGCAACTGTGTGCCGCCCATGTGCCACATCAGTACCACATGGACGGCCGCCAGGGAAGAAGCGCTACAGTAAGCACTGTTCCCCGGCCAGGGGCGCACCTAAAATGAAGCAAGTTGATCACTTCACCTCAGGCAGCATTGAGTCCCTGAAGACAAGTGTAAAGATCGATGTTTCAAATATATTCCTATTTAACAGTTTATGTATTTTACATGTGCGTCTGGTTAGGCTAGTAAAGAGTAAACCAGATTTATTTGTACTAATTTTACTATGGGGGGGTGGTGCCATTTTGCAGTTCGCCTCAGGCAGCAGAGAGGCTAGGTTCACCCCTGCATGCGTCCATATTCCTAGATATTACTATTACCTCACTCCCCAGGCCCATGGGAGCTTGGAGACTAAACGAAACCCTCCTAGACAACGAGAAAAACCTTCACAAAATAAAAAAACTCACTAAAACTCTACTTTAAGGAAAATATACTGTACACCCAGACACCTCCCTCCCCATGATTTGGGAAGCCCATAAGGCAGTGATCAGAGGAGAACTCATAGCCATAGGCTCCTGTGTTAAGAAAAATAGGGATAAGGAAATATTATCTATTATCCACCAAATCAACACTATTGAAACTATACACAAAAAATCTTTAGCAGCTCAAGCACAAGAATCCCTGAAAAATCTAAGGAACAAATTAAAAGACATTTTAAATGTACACACACCCAAAACCTTTCTTAGAAGCAAGCAGAAATTCTACATGCATGGCAACAAAGGGAGTAAGCTCACATCCTCACTCCTCAAAAAACACATGGATAGTGCTTTTATACGGAAAATCAGAAATTAAACCTCTCAAATAGTCTCAACCACTGACGACATAGTGCAGGCGTTTATGCGGTTCTATGAGGACCTTTACAATCTACCCAGGCCCCCCTCAATGATAGGTCCCTCGGCAACTGAGGACAAAATACAGTCTTTCCTTTCCTCCCCGAACTACCTAGACTCAATCCTTCAGTTATGGATTCATTAGTGGCCCCAATCACAAAACAAGAAACATTTCCAATTCTTTATTATAAAACATTTGCTGATATCCGGGCCCCCCACCTATCTAACCTCTTTAATGAACTCCTAAATGGCGCCCCCCTACCCAGGCAAGCATTGGAAGCCTACATAACCATCATACCCAAAGAAGGAAAGAACCCTGAGCTATGTGGCAGTTACCGCCCTATTTCCTTGCTAAACACGGACATAAAGTTGTGGGCTAAAATCCTAGCCAGTAGAATTAGCAACTTCCTCCCCAAATTGATTCATCCAGAGCAAGCGGGATTTGTAAAAGGGAGGGAGGGCAAGGACAACACGGCCAGGATTCTTCTTTCCATTAACCACGCACTTAAATCAAAATCCCCCTTAATTCTCCTTTCAACTGATGCCGAAAAGGCCTTCGACCGCGTAAAATGGCACTTTATGGAAAAAAACTCTTGAAAATTTCGGCTTCCCCCCTACCTTTGTCAGAGCTACAGTACAGACCAAAAGTTTGGACACACCTTCTCATTCAAAGATTTTTCTGTATTTTCATGACTATGAAAATTGTAGAATCACACTGAAGGCATCAAAACTATGAATTATCACATGTGGAATTATACATTACACTTTACAAAAAAGTGTGAAACAACTGAAAATATGTCTTATATTCTAGGTTCTTCAAAGTAGCCACCTTTTGCTTTGATTACTGCTTTGCACGCAGAAAGGTGAACGGATGGACTCTACATGCCTGGTTCCCACCGTGAAGCATGGAGGAGGAGGTGTGATGGTGTGGGGGTGCTTTACTGGTGACACTGTTGGGGATTTATTCAAAACTGAAGGCATACTGAACCAGCATGGCTACCACAGCATCTCGCAGCAGCATGCTATTCCATCCGGTTTGTGTTTAGTTGGACCATCATTTATTTTTCAACAGGACAATGACCCCTAACACCTCCAGGCTGTGTAAGGGCTATTTGACCAAGAAGGAGAGTGTTGGGGTGCTACACCAGATGACCTGGCCTCCACAGTCACCAGACCTGAACCCAATCGAGATGGTTTGGGGTGAGCTGGACTGCTCACCGCTTCAATTCTGAATAAATCGCCAACAGTGTCACCAGCAAAGCCCCCACACCATCACACCACCTCCTCCATGCTTCACGGTGGGAACCAGGCATGTAGAGTCCATCCGTTCACCTTTTCTGCGTGCAAAGCAGTAATCAAAGCAAAAGGTGAAGAACCTAGAATATAAGACATATTTCAGTTGTTTCACACTTTTTTGTAAAGTGTAATGTATAATTCCACATGTGATAATTCATAGTTTTGATGCCTTCAGTGTGATTCTACAATTTTCATAGTCATGAAAATACAGAAAAATCTTTGAATGAGAAGGTGTGTCCAAACTGTATATTTCTCCATACTCCGCCCCGTCCGCAAAATAAAAGTCAATGGGACTTATTCCCACACCTTCAGTATCCATAATGGCACGCGACAGGGCTGCCCCCTATCACCCAACCTTTTTATTTAAGTGATAGAGACGTTAATCCAAGCTATCCGACAGGACCCTGACATCAGGGATTAAAAATTAAACACACTGAACAGAAATGTGCAGCCTTCGCAGACGATCTGTTAATCCTCCTTACTAACCCCAAGACAGCTCTCCAAAATGTAATAGATCTATTCCATAGATTCAGTGATCTTTCCGACTTCAAAATCAACTGGGACAAGTCGAGGCTCTGAACGTATTGGCTCCAAAGGACGACATCTCTTATCTGATGGGTACTGCTCCATTCAGATGGCCCTCAAACCACATCAAATATTTAGGGGTCTTCCTAACCAACCGCCGCTCAGATCTATACACAGAAAACTTTGTTAAATTAATTAAAACAATTGATGGACAACTGAAGTCCTACGATCACCCTTATCTGTCCTGGATGGGTAGAATAAACATACAGTAATTAAAACATATATCTTACCTAAAGTAATATATACAATGTCTATGGTGCCAATTCCGCTCCCCAAACCATTTTTTACCGCCATTATGAAAATTATTTCACAATATATCTGGAAGTTCAAAAAACCCAGACTTTCACGCAGATTCCTAACCCTTCCAAAACCCTCAGGGTGCCTGAATTTCCCTCAGCTGAGCAGCGTCTTTTGTTGCTTTTCTTACTTGGCCCCTCTGCTCCCTCACCCCTGCTAGTCCCTTCCCCAGCAGAATCATCCTCACGGATTTCTCCCACCGGTGTCATGACTGCATTAGCGAAGGAGTGAGGACAACGGCTGAATGGGTGACCTAACTCACCACACCGGTGGCACCTAATCTCCACACAAGATGCAGCAAAACGGCCAATATCCCCACACAATGCACATTTCTGCACAGTGCAGTTGGAACTGTAGTGTGTGGGGTCGCTGCACCTGTGACAGAGCTTTGGTTGCCCCTGGTAGAAGACCAGGATACGATCACTACCCAGGAAGGCAGATGATGGAATGTGGGCAACCGTACGACCTGAACGCTTAAGTTTTACCATAAACGTCCAGGCCCCAGACCAGATACCAAACTCGTCACGGTTTTTCTTTGGCATCTCCTCCACCTCTCTATATCGGCCAAGCCATGTCATGATGTCATAACAAGAAAGCGACTCATTACAGGTCATCACGGTCACTTTCTTGACTTGGCAAAGTCTCGCCAGCCGGGCTCATTTTTTGCCAACTCATAGTTCGACCAGAAGACCTCAAGTCCCTCTGGCCGAATAAAGCTGACATCAAACTCAGGCGTGGATTAGGGATGTATCAAGGAGTAGATGTCAATCGCTTTGAAGCCCATCCTCAGCAGGAGCTTCACAACCTTAGACTTTTGAGAACACGCATCACTGCCCCTCCACCGAAAATGGACCACATTCAAATGCACACTACCTGGCCCGACTGTTGGGAGGGACCACACTTCATCCCCCCTCTTTGCTCTTGGAAGGCCCGGAGGCCATGCCTCTCTATACAGAAGGATAAATCAACCTCTCGACCCTCTACCATTATTGATCTCTCCCCCTTCTTTAGAGCCTCCAGGAGAAGCCGCTGCAACATGCCGTCCCCAGAGCCCGGAGACGAGGAGTACGCCCTATTTCCCC
Organism: Oophaga sylvatica; assembly: GCA_033576555.1. NCBI lineage: Eukaryota > Metazoa > Chordata > Amphibia > Anura > Dendrobatidae > Oophaga > Oophaga sylvatica. The sequence continues at coordinate 74,758 of JARQOD010001414.1, read as the reverse complement.
GGATAACTCCTGATGGGTTCTGCCACCACCGGGGGAGCAACCGGACCAGTGACCACATATACACCAACAGTATCACTATTTCCCACCTCCATAACCCCCTCACCCTCCACCAAACCAGCAACCACACCACTAGAGAAAGAATTTTCCTCATTCATACCCCCCACCATATTTACTCCTGCTGGACCAGTGACACCAGGGGGCGACATTTTGACCTCCGCATCATCAGGCACAAGGGGCTCAGTCTTCCCCACAGAACTGGAGGCAACCTCACCCCTGGTCTTACGTGTGCCATCCAAATGATCAGGTGGCAATTTTCGCTGCTTCACTGTTGACACCAGTCGCAGCAGATTAGGACTTTGGGAGGACCGGAACTCGCAGCCCCGGCAACCCCCTCACACTGCCGCCACTTCTCAACTAAGTGATCAGCGGCAACAGCATTCAGGGGCGCCGAGGCTACCGGAACTGCCCCCGACACTGGGCCACTCCCCCCTCCCACTGAGGAGCGCACCACAATATCGTGGCCTGACCGTTCGCCCGCCGCCGGGCCGCCCTCACTGTCCAGCCTCTCGGCTGATGCACCTGCTGCTGTGTCCCCGCTACTACAAGCAGAGACGTACCATGCTTTGTAATCTCCCTGCGCTTTTACACCGGATCCACAGCAGAACCAAGGCTGGGCTGGGCAACGGGGCTTATACAGTGAGCTGACTCTGCAGCCGACTCAGGGGGTACAGAGCGGGGGTCATAGCTTATCGCTACCTGCAGCTTGGGCTTGGTGGTCTTTGCCTTTTCTTTTTTAGCTTGATCTCCGCCATTAGCGCCCCTCCCTGGCCGCTGTTGTCACTGTCTTCCCAGAGCCAGCAGAACTGCGACCAGATACCAATGTCACCTATCCTGCAGGGAACTCGCTGCATGTGGCCTGTGGGTGACTTTGCAGGCAGCCAGGTTGGGATTTCTGTTGGTCATCATCCTCCTCATCATCATCCACCTGGCTCTCAGGCTGCAGCCCTATCTGCCTTTGCTCTCTGTTATCATCCATTTCTCTAAATCTGTCTCATTCATTAGTTTTTCCATGAGTGAACCACTCTTTCTCTGATTAATGCCTTACTCACTTCAAGCTCATTTATTTCATGCTTCAGCCTCTTTACCTCCGCCTGGAGTTGCATCTTCCTTGGCTTGGAGGAACCTGCAGCTTTAGCGCTTGTGCAGCGCAGCTCCTCCTGGGGCCTCCTGATGGTCCTACTTGCATCTTCATACTCACGGAGGTGGCTCATGACCCGGGAGGCATAGGTGGACACAGACTCCCGGGGTCTCTGCAGCCCCCAGCCTTCCTCAGCGAGGTCGGCCTCACGTCCGTGAGCATTCAGCTTCCCTCCGAAGGACCGCCATCTTGCATGCTTGCAGGTTTCTCCTCCATGGTGGAAGCCTTGCAGCTTCTCTGAGTCTCTGAAGACTCGGGGGTGGGAGGGAGTAAGAGCCACATTGCTGCAACTCCTGGTGGAGCGTCTCACACCCGAGTCCTCTGATGTGCCGGCCGGTTGCTGGTTTCTCCTGCTCCCCGCCGGCCTGTCCCGGGAAACAGAAGCCTGGAACTTGGCTCCATTGCTCATCCCAGGAAACCCACTCTCCCCCTGGACAGAAGAGAGAGCAGGTCCCTGGGTGGAGAGGTGGTGGCTCTCATGGGCTCAGGAGCACACAGCAGGATCAGCAGCAAACACACCCACAATCACCAGAATGAGCAACAGCTAAACCGAGCTGCACTCACTATTCTGCTGGTGCAGTCACTGTGTACATACATTACTGATCCTGAGTTACATCCTGTATTATACCCCAGAGCTGCACTCACTATTCTGCTGGTGCAGTCACTGTGTACATGCATTACATTACTGATCCTGAGTTACACCCTGTATTATACCCCAGAGCTGCTGTGTAGCCCTGGTGTTAGGCACACGCAGTACCCTGGAGAGTGTGTGGCGAGACAGCAGTTTAATGCTAAATATCCATTCACTCAACATATACTAGACACACCCTTAGGGTAGTGTAGTTTACTCTTGAGGGAGTGGTCAAGGTGTATGTGTTAGAGTGATTTCTAGTCAGTTTAGTTCCTGACTTCAGAGAGAGAAGACGTCTGGAGGGAGGAAGCAGTCCAGATTGCTCTATCATCAGTTCGGAAAGTGGAGTCTAGTACAGGTGGTTTAATTCACCTCAGCCTAGTCAGAGCTGTACCTCATCAGAATACACTGGAAGGAAAGAAGAAGTTTAGTGCAGAAAGTCTTCAGTATCCTGTCTAAAGGACGGTATAAGGTTCAGAGACGTGCTCCTGCCTATTGATAACTGAGCATCTGTAACTAACTTTGAAGTGAAGGAAAAGAAAGAAGTGACTGCTCGACCCTTGGCTAGTGTGAGTGCTTATGTTACCAGCGAGGACAAGGCGAAAGGCACAGTGGTTTATTGGAATAGTGCTTACGGATTGAAGAAGTCCTGCACATTGCTACCGGTCACTGGGGACCGAAGGATCACTATTGTTACAAGCATAGTGGTAAGAAAACCAGGAATTTACCGGACCTTAGGTCGCGGCAAACAAGCCCCATATAGTCAGTACGTAACTGGGGTCAGGGGGAGTGAAGACTTTGAGTCAGTGCACGATAAGATAAGAATTCAGCTCCCTCGCAGGAAGGCTCCTAACACAAAGCTGACTGGGCGGTACAGCTATAGATTAGCTGGAGTTATTGAGGGAACTACGCTTCAGGCTGGTTGTACTCATTGTATTGGAAGTAAAGGAGGCCCCTAACTTGTCCAGCTGCTGTCTCAAGATACACTCTCCTTGGATCAGCCTCCCTGGGACCTGCCTGAACATCTTACAAGTAAAGGTATGGAAAGACGCTGACTGTGTGAGACTGTGTTCTTTATCTGCACCCGACTTCACTAACTTCATAGACTTTGAGGGACCAGTCCCACCTGTAGGGGACCCGACATCTAGCTGCCTCACCATCCCCTCAGAGATCTACAGCAGCGCTGGTATAAATTACCAGAAGACTACAGGTGGCGTCACGAACTGTATATAAACCTATCCCCTGTAAATATATCCCCCAACATACGCCAGACCGCCAGGGCCACAGACCGAGCCACAGCTACATGTGACAAAACCCCCATAGACTTCCATGGGCTCGGCTCTGAGTACCCCATTGCCCTGGTAATCCACAATTGTGGTGGCGGGTCGACACAACTTGGCGTCACGAACAGGATGCGAAACTCGCAGAATTGCGAGCCCTGTGTGCCTAAGGAATTGTTTTTGTGAGAAGGACTGTTTGCACTTTTGGCGCCAAAATCGCCATTTTTGTCACCATATTCGCGCCCTCAGGCGCTGGAGAAGAAGGTGGGCGTACCTTCGTGGGCGTCTACCCCCCTGTGGCGCGAAGAAAATGCCTGCCCTCTCAAAGTGCTATTACAACATGCGATCCTGCCCTACAGCAAAGGAGGTCCGCCTCCTCTTCACCTTCCCTGCGAGGAGGAGGAGACGCAAACCCCACCTCCACGGAAGAGACCGGATGTCTCCGCAGAAAGAAGAAAGAATCTTCTGGAACATCATGGAAGCAGGACGTGTGCAGCCGAGCAGGGAAGCGGAGGAAGGCAGGCCCCGTGCCCCAGCCAAGCTGCCACCAGCACCGGAGTTATCCGTGGTCCTGCACCTGCAGCAGGCGTTGCTAGAGATTCAAGAAGAAAATGCACGCCTGAAGAAGATGGTCCAGTACCAACCTGGCTTTGAAGAGATCGAGAGACGCCGGCGTACCCTGGAGCAGCGGAGGCTGTGGGACACGGTGATCTCTCCCCTCAACGACCCCCCACGATTCCAGTTACCGAAGATTCTGCTGCCCAAGGCGAAGGAGCAACCGGAGGCTGCCCCCGAAAGTACCAATCCTGATCCCACCGGTGAAGCGGTGGAGGCGAAGGAGGTTGAGGAGGTATCGCCAGTTCCGGAACGCCCGCCCGGCCAGGAGGCCGCAGCAGATGATCGGTCCCGGCAGGGACACCGGAGGGGTCCTGTCCGTCACTACCAGATGTGGACTGGGACGAGATGGCGCGCCTGGATGACGTCGCCTACACCGCCCAGTGGGAACATGAATGGCAGAGTCGTGAGGAGAAGAAGAAACGCCAGCAGGAGGAAGAGCGGGAAGCTCAGCGGAACCGTCAGCGACAACATGCAGAGCTGATCGCGGACAAAGAGAGTGTCCGGAGAGAGAAAGGTACCCTGAAGGAACCGCGGCGGCAGGGGTGTGTGACTGAGTTCCAGCTCCGGAAGGGCTGGGGCTTCATCCGTGAACCGGGCCTCTACCCAGGGGTCTTTGTCAGCAGGCGTGACGTAGAATCCCACCTGCCGCAAGGCCATCCCGGGAGGGACTTAGCCAATGGAGACATCGTCACATATACGCGGCACTGGGGAATGAAGGGATGGTATGCCCTTAACGTCGCCATCGTCCGTGACCCCGTCCCCGACGCAGGTAACGTCACCACTACCGCAGCGTCCCCGTCTCCAGCTCAAGCAGTATCCGGCCGTGCCCCAGCATCGCCCCCTGCAAATTCATCGCAACTAGCGACCCAGATTTCATCGCAAATTCAAGCCACCTCTACATCGCAACTAGCGACCCAGTCTCAATCGCAATCCATGACACGGTCCATATCGTTAACTGTGATTGAAACGCAATCGGTGTCACGTGAAGAGAATGTACCCGTTGCGCCCTAGAGGTTCGCACGAGAACTGTGGCGACCCAGACCCTAATCGCAGCGCATGATTTGTTAGTCCTGGGATCTAGGGCCCATTGCATTGTTCCAGCCCCCGGGGTGGAAAATGTATTGGAAAGTGTATTATTTGAAAATGAATAGATAGAAAAGAAGAATCGGTGAGATCCATATCGGGTCTACCATAAGTAGAAAGTTTGAAAATGTTTTATAAGTTTTTGCACAAGTTGAAAAGTACAACGTATATGATGCATATATATTTTGCTAACCGTAGAATGCCCGGCTGGGTAAACAGTAACCAGAAAAAGTTTGCACTTTAGTATAATAATGTGATATTATATTTGCGTATTTGGTTTTACAATGGACTTTGAGGTTGAGGACTGTGCTAACCCAGAACTTATTTGTACATAGTTGCGCTTCGGTGCCTTATTTTGGTTTTACATAAACCAGCACAACTACCTCTGAATACAAAAACCCGTGTGGTGTGGCACTGAGTGAGGTCTGCATTCGGATGTCCTGCAGCCCACCCAGGACCTACGTTGAAGGTTTGGTGCGGGTCCTTCACAAGTATATTGTATATTTATTGAATGCTATTTAATACTTTTTGTATTTCTATAATGTTTGCAACGTTCAAGATATCCTCACCTCCCGGATGGGACGAACCAATGTTAATTGTTTAATGTTTTCATGCATAAACAAAACTGTCTCTTTTGTATTTTACAGCCCGGGAGTGCTGTCTTTTACCATGGGGGAATGTGTAGCCCTGGTGTTAGGCACACGCAGTACCCTGGAGAGTGTGTGGCGAGACAGCAGTTTAATGCTAAATATCCATTCACTCAACATATACTAGACACACCCTTAGGGTAGTGTAGTTTACTCTTGAGGGAGTGGTCAAGGTGTATGTGTTAGAGTGATTTCTAGTCAGTTTAGTTCCTGACTTCAGAGAGAGAAGACGTCTGGAGGGAGGAAGCAGTCCAGATTGCTCTATCATCAGTTCGGAAAGTGGAGTCTAGTACAGGTGGTTTAATTCACCTCAGCCTAGTCAGAGCTGTACCTCATCAGAATACACTGGAAGGAAAGAAGAAGTTTAGTGCAGAAAGTCTTCAGTATCCTGTCTAAAGGACGGTATAAGGTTCAGAGACGTGCTCCTGCCTATTGATAACTGAGCATCTGTAACTAACTTTGAAGTGAAGGAAAAGAAAGAAGTGACTGCTCGACCCTTGGCTAGTGTGAGTGCTTATGTTACCAGCGAGGACAAGGCGAAAGGCACAGTGGTTTATTGGAATAGTGCTTACGGATTGAAGAAGTCCTGCACATTGCTACCGGTCACTGGGGACCGAAGGATCACTATTGTTACAAGCATAGTGGTAAGAAAACCAGGAATTTACCGGACCTTAGGTCGCGGCAAACAAGCCCCATATAGTCAGTACGTAACTGGGTCAGGGGGAGTGAAGACTTTGAGTCAGTGCACGATAAGATAAGAATTCAGCTCCCTCGCAGGAAGGCTCCTAACACAAAGCTGACTGGGCGGTACAGCTATAGATTAGCTGGAGTTATTGAGGGAACTACGCTTCAGGCTGGTTGTACTCATTGTATTGGAAGTAAAGGAGGCCCCTAACTTGTCCAGCTGCTGTCTCAAGATACACTCTCCTTGGATCAGCCTCCCTGGGACCTGCCTGAACATCTTACAAGTAAAGGTATGGAAAGACGCTGACTGTGTGAGACTGTGTTCTTTATCTGCACCCGACTTCACTAACTTCATAGACTTTGAGGGACCAGTCCCACCTGTAGGGGACCCGACATCTAGCTGCCTCACCATCCCCTCAGAGATCTACAGCAGCGCTGGTATAAATTACCAGAAGACTACAGGTGGCGTCACGAACTGTATATAAACCTATCCCCTGTAAATATATCCCCCAACATACGCCAGACCGCCAGGGCCACAGACCGAGCCACAGCTACATGTGACAAAACCCCCATAGACTTCCATGGGCTCGGCTCTGAGTACCCCATTGCCCTGGTAATCCACAATTGTGGTGGCGGGTCGACACACTGCACTCATTATTCTGCTGGTGCAGTCACTGTGTACATACATTACATTACTGACCCTGAGTTACATCTTGTATTATACTCCAGAGCTGCACTCACTATTCTGCTGGTGCAGTCACTGTGTACATGCATTACATTACTGATCCTGAGTTACATCCTGTATTATACCCCAGAGCTGCACTCACTATTCTGCTGGTGCAGTCACTGTGTACATACATTACATTACTGATCCTGAGTTATATCCTGTATTATACCCCAGAGCTGCACTCACTATTCTGCTGGTGCAGTCACTGTGTACATACATTACATTACTGATCCTGAGTTACATCCTGTATTATACTCCAGAGCTGCACTCACTATTCTGCTGGTGCAGTCACTGTGTACATACATTACATTACTGATCCTGAGTTACATCCTGTATTATACTTCAGAGCTGCACTCACTATTCTGCTGGTGCAGTCACTGTGTACATACATTACATTACTGATCCTGAGTTACATCCTGTATAATACTCCAGAGCTGCACTCACTATTCTGCTGGTGCAGTCACTGTGTACATACATTACATTACTGATCCTGAGTTACATCCTGTATTATACTCCAGAGCTGCACTCACTATTCTGCTGGTGCAGTCACTGTGTACATACATTACATTACTGATCCTGAGATATATCCTGTATTATACTCCAGAGCTGCACTCACTATTCTGCTGGTGCAGTCACTGTATACATACATTACTGATCCTGAGATATATCCTGTATTATACTCCAGAGCTGCACTCACTATTCTGCTGGTGCAGTCACTGTGTACATACATTACATTACTGATCCTGAGTTACATCCTGTATTATACTTCAGAGCTGCACTCACTATTCTGCTGGTGCAGTCACTGTGTACATACATTACATTACTGATCCTGAGTTACATCCTGTATAATACTCCAGAGCTGCACTCACTATTCTGCTGGTGCAGTCACTGTGTACATACATTACATTACTGATCCTGAGTTACATCCTGTATTATACTCCAGAGCTGCACTCACTATTCTGCTGGTGCAGTCACTGTGTACATACATTACATTACTGATCCTGAGTTACATCCTGTATTAAATACTCCAGAGCTGCACTCACTATTCTGCTGGTGCAGTCACTGTGTACATACATTACATTACTGATCCTGAGTTACATCCTGTATTATACTTCAGAGCTGCACTCACTATTCTGCTGGTGCAGTCACTGTGTACATACATTACATTACTGATCCTGAGTTACATCCTGTATAATACTCCAGAGCTGCACTCACTATTCTGCTGGTGCAGTCACTGTGTACATACATTACATTACTGATCCTGAGTTACATCCTGTATTATACTCCAGAGCTGCACTCACTATTCTGCTGGTGCAGTCACTGTGTACATACATTACATTACTGATCCTGAGTTACTCCTGTATTATACTCCAGAGCTGCACTCACTATTCTGCTGGTGCAGTCACTGTGTACATACATACATTACTGATCCTGAGTTACATCCTGTATTATACTCCAGAGCTGCACTCACTATTCTGCTGGTGCAGTCACTGTGTACATACATTATATTACTGATCCTGAGTTACATCCTGTATTATACCCCAGAGCTGCACTCACTATTCTGCTGGTGCAGTCACTGTGTACATGACCCTGCACTGATCCTGATCCTGTATATTCACTGTAGACTCGCTTTATACAATAAATTCTTTGTATTTTATATTACAGAAGTTTTTCTCCGTCTTTTGCTGATTTGTCTCTTTTTTGCTGGGAGTCATTTACTTTTCTGTAGAAATAACACAGAGGCGCCTGCAGAGTTCAGCTCCGAATGCTGGCTGTGTTCTGTATATTTTTTGAATTTCACTTTTCAGAATCACCTTGTAAGCGTCGGGCAGTTTCCAGAACTTTGTGCGTCTGAGCTGCTTTTTATCCTTTAAGTGCAGCCTTTTTACGAGTCAGTAGCTGAGCGCGGCGATCCGGGCTCCGGCTTCAGGCAGTAAATGTCAGCAGCTCTGTGAGTAGCCCTATAAAGAAGGACGCCGCCACCTAATACAGGGGAGCTTTTATAGGGTGAGGATGTGCATAACAATTACAGGACTGTGAGAAGGAAAAGTCAAACTTCGCCTAAAACTCGGCAAATACACAATTTACAACGTACTGATAAAATCTGCAGAAAATCTTCAGTTCAGAAATGAATGCTTCACTTAGTGAATCCCGGAGCTATTTCTATTTACATCCAAAGCTAAAGCCAGAATCCTGCTGGTTTTAGGAGGTAACAAACCGGGCACGTGCCGAGGACCTCTACAGGAACCCAAAGAATTAATCCTCAAAAGTAGAGTGAAGTTTAACAATCTTCACACCCCTGGACCACCAGGGACCTTACCATTAATCAATGTATTGCCTTAAACAATGGTTTTACTAATAATGCTCAATTGCCTTGGATGACCAGGGACTTAACCTTTAACCCTTTCCCTGCTGAAGTAGAGACTTCCTGACATATCTCTAGAGCACCAGGGACTTTACTATTAACCTGCCTCATATTTCTAGACCACAAGGTCCTTTACCATTAAACCTGTCATCTCCAGAGGTGTAACTTGAAGTTCATGGGCAGAAATCAAAAATCTCTACCAGGGCCCCTAATTATTACAGGTCTATGGTATTTTTGTTCTTCCTTTATAGACCAGAGATCTATTGCCTCCTCCTCAGCCCACCTTCCCTTGGCTTCAGGGCCCAGGTGCGACTGAAACCCTTTAACCACCTATATTTATGCCCCTAGACTCCTCCAAAGACCACAATGGACTTTATTATTAATTCTGTCACCTCCCTAGAACACCAGGGACTACACTATTAACCATTTCCTTGTGATCCTCCTTGAGATGGTTCTACTCCTTCATTGCAGTCCAGCTGTGTGTAATTACACTGATAGGACTTGATTTGTAAAGGCGCACACCTGTCTATATAAGACCTCACAGCTCACAGTGCATGTCACACCAAATGAGAATCATGAGGTCAAAGGATCTGGCCAAGGAGCTCAGAGACAGAATAGTGGCAAGGCACAGATCTGGCCAAGGTTACAAAAGAATTTCTGCAGTACTCAAGGTTCCTAAGAGCACAGTGGCCTCCATAATCCTTAAATGGAAGAGGTTTGGGACCACCAGAAGTCTTCCTAGACCTGGCCGTCCAGCCCAACTGAGCAATCGTGGGAGAAGAGCCTTGGTGAGAGAGGTAAAGAAGAACCCCAAGATCACTGTGGCTGAGCTCCACAGATGCAGTAGGGAGATGGGAGAAAGTTCCACAAAGTCAACTATCACTGCAGCCCTCCACCAGTCGGCCTTTATGGCAGAGTGGCCCGACCGAAGCTTCTCCTCTGTAAGGGGGTGAATAAGTACTACTGCTTCGCCCCGCCCCTTTAGTGCTCTTATTTTATATATGTGATAATGCTTGTAATATTTTGGTGGTACTGCTACATGGGAACATGTATTACCACATTTAGCAATGGTATTGCCACGTAATTTATTGTGTTACCATTATGTGTATATAATTGCATATGTCTTGTGTTCCTTTTGTATAATATTGCATTATATAATATGGCTGACGTTCGTTATACATGTACAGTTTAGGGAAAGTGAAGTGCATCCTTTTGGGACAATAGAGGGCACTTTAGTATATAGTTCCCATACTTGGGTTAAGTGTAGGAGGGGCTGCCAGGTAGTAGTGAGAAGGTTCTAGTTAGTTTAGGTCAGACGGGGCCAGTGTGCCCAAGTGTCCACATGGGCTTAGACCCAGAGAAATGGCAGAACGCAACGTTTAAGTGCTGAAGCCCACGTTACCCACGGCCACTGTATACCGTATCAGTGGGCCTGTACAGAGAAGAAAGTTGTGGCATCTTACCGTCTGGGCCAATGCTTTTAGGGCAGAAGTTGGCTGAACTAAGGAAATGAAGGGAGCTGGAGCTTCGATGAGTTCGGTACAGACGGGCCGGCTGCTTCACTGGGGGCCACCAAACGTAGTGATTGATGAATTCAGTTCTGGGGCAAAGCAGTCTGAAGGAAATGTCATTATAGCAAGGTCAGGCCTGGAAAGAACTGGGGAGCCGTCTAGTATGGTCCGGTCCGGGCGTGTGCTGCACAGAAGTGACAGCAGAGCAGGGCAAGATAAGAAAATGAGTGAAACACCTGATGTGCCAACTGTGGATGTAACGTGTGAAGAGTTAAGTAAGGAGTATGTTCAAGTTATTCTGGACATTGTCTCCATTACTTGGGGTCGCCTGAGAGAGGGACCGTCGCCACCTGTGAAGTGCTCAGGGAAAGCTAAACTTGGAGATGCAGGTATGCCGAAGAGAAGGATACCATTTCATGTAGGGGAAGGACTGGACATGGATGTTGCAGTAATCCAGGTCACGACTTCGGTCCAAGCCCTCCCGGACAAGACGTATGAAAGCCCGCATAGAGTTTGCTAAAAAACACATGAAGGACTCCCAGACTATGAGAAATAAGATTCTCTGGTCTGATGAGACGAAGATAGAACTTTTTGTGATAATTCTAAGCGGTATGTGTGGAGAAAACCAGGCACTGCTCATCACCTGCCCAATACGACCCCAACAGTGAAACATGGTGGTGGCAGCATCAAGCTATGGGGGTGTTTTTCAGCTGCAGGGACAGGACGACTGGTTGCAATTGAAGTAAACATGAATGCGGCCAAGTACAGAGATATCCTGGATGAAAACCTCTTCCAGAGTGCTCTGGACCTCAGACTTGGCTGAAGTTTCACCTTCCAACAAGACAATGACCCTAAGCACACAGCTAAAATAACAAAGGAGTGGCTTCAGAACAACTCTGTGACCATTCCTGACTGACCCAGCCAGAACCCTGACCTAAACCCAACTGAGCATCTCTGGAGAGACCTGAAAATGGCTGTCCACCAACGATCACCATCCAACCTGACGGAACTGGAGAGCATCTGCCAGGAAGAATGGCAGAGGATCCCCAAATCCAGGTGTGAAAAACTTGTTGCTTCATTCCCAAGAAGACTCATGGGTGTAGTAGCTCAAAAGGTGCTTCTACCCAATACTGAGCAAAGGGTGTGAATACTTATGACCATGTGAGATTTCAGTTTTTCTTTTTTAATAAATTTTCAAACATTTCTACATTTCTGTTTTTTTCAGTAAAGATGGGGTGCAGAGTGCACATTAATGAGGAAAAATGAACTTTTTTGAATTTACCAAATGACTGCAATGAAACAAAGAGTGAAAAATTTAAAGGGGGTCTGAATACTTTCCGTACCCACTGTATGGCAGTATTTAAGTGCTTATGTATACATTGCAAATTTTGAGAAATGTCTTAAAATGGCAAGCGGTGGTTGTGCTAGCGGGGTGGCGTCATTTTTCATAAGGCAGGCCCCTTCTCTTGTCATGGAAGCTTAGGTAAAAATGACAATGTCATGGTGGAAGCTAAGGTCCTATGTATAACAGAGTGAAGACAAACCCATGTTTGCAGCCATGGACAAGCAGCAGAATTTTGAACGCAGCTCTGCAGGTGATTGGAGCAAAGACACAAAGCTGCAAAACCCAGGAGGCAGAATATCTGGAAAATGACCCTACTGTCTTTTGTTGATTTTTAGAGTCAAATGCACCTAAAATCTAGGAGAACAAACCCGCGACGGGAAGTAGAAGGGAGGAGCCAGACACAGAGCTCCTCCCATCTCCATAGAATCTTATCAGCACCAGTTGTCATCTCCAGTCTCAGTAATGTAACATTGTTTCTTCCTGATTATAGATTTTACCCGTGAATTGAGAATTTTGGGAATGAATGATCAGTTCTGGGGTAGAAAGACGCTGATTTCTCTGATATGTTACTAAGCTTCTTTTTCTCATGTGTACAATTGATTTATAAAGTAAAAACTAAATGATGGCTGCTCTATAAAGAAAACTAAATAATAAGGTTAGATAATAGCAAATCCTCATCATTGCAGGTGGAGATATTGCACGGTGTAACATAAGATATGTGTCAAATGTAAGCGTGGCAACAATGTAGAGACCGTAGTGTGTCGGAGAGAGCGGAGGACTGAGCGGAGGACAGATACGGACACGGTGTGCAGGCAATATACTCATGCATATAATAATCCCGCTCCCGGAATATTCCAGTACATTGTATAGTCACGACCCATAATATATTCGTTCAGCTGCGCACAATGTATATATGACCTCATGTTCGCTGACTGCTTGCACGCGCTCGCCTGCTGAGATGTGACCGAGGAGCCGACCTCCCGCCACTCCGCAGCGATGACGCCGGCCGCCAATGAATTTCATTCTCATCAACTGTTTGATTGTAGGACATGAATATGGACGCGGTGAAGTGCGGAACAAATGGGCGACTAATGGTACACTGTGATTACTCGCCTCCCGCCATGTCGGGCGTTTTATTAACTGTCAGGCAAATTGGGAGCTGACAGGGTTAATGATTAGGGGCCGATGGGGTAAGAAAATGGAGAAATCAAAGTGAGCGGCTGCTGTGTAAAGGCAACGGAAAAATGATGCCTTAAAGGAACAGTGACACAAAAGATTGCTACATTTCTGTATATTTATTATATAGCGCCATCATATTCCGCAGCGTTTTACAGAGATTATCGGCACTGTCCCCGATGAGGCTCACAATCTAAACTATCACTATGTCTTTGGAGTGAAATCCTCGCAAACACGGGGAGAACTCCTTGCAGATGTCATCCTTGGTGGGATTTGAACCCAGGACCCCAGTGCTACCCACTGAGCCACCAAGCTAACCACTGAGCCACCATGATTATTATTGATAATAATTATTTTTATTCATAGTAATAGTATCAGCAATATTAGAGGTAGTTGTATTACTAGTAATAGCAGTAGTAGTGGTGGTAGTAATAGTAGTAGTTGTGTTGATCCTAGTATAGTAGTATAGGTTAATCAAAGTAGTAGTAATGCATTAGTATAGTACTGATAGTAGTTGTAATAGTAGTAGTAGTATATAATAGTAGTTGCTGTAGTAATAGTACTGATAGTAGTTGCAGTAATAATAGTAGTAGTTGGTGGTAGTAGTAGCTGTAGTAGAATAGTACTGATAGTAGTTGCAGTAATAATAGTGGGTGTAGTGCTGTGAGTAATAGTATGATAGTAGTTCAGTATAAGTAGTATGGGGATAGTACTGATAGTAGTAATAGTACTGAAGTAGTTGCAGAATAATAGTAGTAGTGGTGGTAGTAGTAGCTGTAGTAGTAGTAATAGTACTGATAGTAGTTGCAGTAATAATAGTAGTAGTGGTGGTAGTAGTAGCTGTAGTAGTAGTAATAGTACTGATAGTAGTTGCAGTAATAATAGTAGTAGTGGTGGTAGTAGTAGCTGTAGTAATAGTACTGATAGTAGTTGTAATTGTAGTAACAGTGGTAATAGAGATAGTAATACTAGTTGTAGTAGGAGTAATAGCAGTAGTTAGTAGTAATTGTAGTCAAATTAGTAGTTACAGTAATTGTTGTAGTAGTGGTAAAGTTAGTACTAGAGGTAGTAATAGGAGTTGTAGTAGGTGTAATAGTAGCACTTGAAAAAGAAGTAACGGCACCAGTTTGTATGATGTTCCTAATCTGGAAAGCAGAACCAAAGCCAAAGAGCTGGAGCAGATAATCGGATGGTGTTAGGTGCTCAGCAGAAAACTGTGAATGAAATAAAGGTACACAGAACATGCCAAAGTACTCACCAATTCAATTAAATAAAACGGTCCTTTATTCTGAGCTGCGGGACATGGACGGAGACAAGGTGTGCAGGTTACAGAGGAACGAGGGGAGAGAAAAGAAGGACGGCGGCCGTTTCACGTCACAGCGCTTCAACGGGTCCAGTCCATTTCAATCGTACTAGTGGTACTTGTAGTAGTGGTATTGGTGGCACTGGAGCTAGTAATAGGAGTTCTAGTAGGTGCAGTAGTAGTAAGTAGTGTATGTTGTAGTAGTAGTGGTTCTAGAGGTAGTATAATAGTAGAGTTGTAGTAGTAGGTACTAGTAGTAATAGGAGTTATAGTAGGTTAGTGTAGTATAGAGGTAGTAATAGAGGTAGTAATAGGTTGTAGTAGTAATGGTGGCATTATAGATACTATAGATTCATTAGCTACATAATGACAACGATCCGCCAGGACTGTAATCTATCCCATAAATAGAGGTGGATATTACTGCCCCTCCAACAATTACATTATGCAATTAGACAAAAGGGAGAAATATAGATAAACTTTATGAAATAGTGAGCATAAAATTACATATAAACGGAAAAATAAGGATGACATCCGGGACCCGATTTCCCAAGGGACAGAAGATTAGAGTGTAACTTCAATGCAGATGTGTAGCCCTGGTATGTAAGGCACACATAAAATCCTGGAGGATGTGCGGAGAGGTAACAGTTTAATGCTTGATATCCATTCACTCCATCACACACTTGGACACACCCATAGGGTATATAAGGTAGTGACATGCAGCAGAGCTCAGTCTGTTTCCTGTCTGAGAAGAGCTCAGATCAGTGGAGTCTGTTTCCTGTCTTAGGACAGTGGAGATCAGTCAGTTTCCTGT
The DNA here is from genome assembly GCA_033576555.1 of Oophaga sylvatica. Taxonomy (NCBI): domain Eukaryota; kingdom Metazoa; phylum Chordata; class Amphibia; order Anura; family Dendrobatidae; genus Oophaga; species Oophaga sylvatica. Next base: position 59,379 of record JARQOD010001414.1, on the reverse strand, counting down.
CTTCGGACAGTGCAGTTCAGTCCAGTGGAGTCTGGACTTGGAGAGAGAGAGAAGGGAGGACTGGATCCTCGCAGAGCTAACGTAGCTCACCGGACAAGCAAGTGGAGGCTAGTACGGGTGAAGTGGATCATCCTAGCCTAGTCAGAGCTACCCTTAATCAGTACCTCAACAGAAGCTGGAGGGAGGAGGATACTGAGAGCTGCTCGGCGAGCTCTAGAAGAAAGCTGACATTACCATCGAAGTTACAATTGCTTGTGCTAAGAGCGAGAGCAGGGCGAAGGGCAGTGGAGAAGATAGAGAAGTGCTTTAGGTATTGGATTGCCTGCACTAAATTGCCGGACACCGGAGTCCGAGGTGTTGCTACAGTTTTAAGCTTAGTAACAAGATTACCGGAGGCATCTGGACTACAGGTCTCAGAGAGCAGCCCTAAGTGTCAATACGTAACCGGAGTCAGGTGGAACAGGGACTTTGAGTCAAGTGCACGACAAAAGTAAGGACTTAGTTTCATCACTTAGAAGGCTCCACCACAACGTTGGCTGGGCAGTACAGCTATAGAGAAAGCTGGAGTTTCAGAGTTAACTTCGCTTCAGGCAAGTTGGACTCACATGTACATTGAAGTTAAGGAGGCCTCTAACCTGCTCAGCTGTTACCGGAATGTGCACTCTCCACCCCGACCAGCTCCCCGGGACCTGCTTGAACCATCATCAGTAAAAGGTATGAAAAGGAGCTACCTTGTGTGTGACTGAATTATTACTACACCCTGCATCATCTCCACCATAGACTTCCAGGGACCCGTCTCGCCTGTGGGAGACTTACCACCCAGCTGCCCCATAACATCCCCTGTGAAAGTCCTCATAGCAGCGCTGGTACAATTTACCAGAAACCACAGGTGGCGTCACAAACTACCTATCCTAATAATCCCCTGTAAATATCCCCCATTGCACGACCGCCAGGGCCACGGACCGAGCCACCGCTACCAGTGACAACTCCCATAGACCTCTATGGGCTCGGCTCCGAGTACCCCATAGCCCTGGTATCCACAATTGTGGTGCGTGGTCGGAACAACTTTTTGGCGTCACGAACAGGATCCGAAACTTACAAGATCGTAAGCCCTGTGTGCCTAAATTGAACTGTTTGCTGTATGTCACTATTGGCGCCAAAATACCGCCATTTTGCCGCCAAGTTGGCGCCCTGAGGCGCTGGTGAAGAAGGTGGGCGTACCTTCGTGGGCGTGTACCCCCTGAAGCGCGAAAAGTTATGGCCGCCCTCTCCAAGGCCTACTACAATGTGCGGTCCAGCCCCACTGCTAAAGAAATACGCCTCCTCTTCATCCTCTATGCGAAGAGGAGGAGACGCAAATCCCGCCTCCACGGAAAGGACCAGAATGTTCCTGTTGGATACCACAGTCAGACCTGGACCGAGATGGCGGAAGGACAGGAGAATCAGTGCCCAGTACCGGAGGACTGTCTGCCTGTGCCGGAGCTGTCCCCAGATCGGGACACCGACCCCGCCATGATGGAGCTGCGGAGGGAGAACGCAGAGCTGAAGAAGAAGCTGCAGAATCGTGCAATTCGACAAGAGACGGAGAGACGCTGGCGCACCCAAACACAGCGGCTGCTGTGGGACGCCATGTTCTCTCCCACAAGTGAAATACCGTCTCTTGATACCCCTCTATCACTGGATTATCCAAAGGCCCTGATGAAAAAGGCTGCGGAGCGACTGGAGGCGGACACCAGATATGCTGTACCTGATCCCACCGATGGAGCGGTGGAGGCGAAGGAGGCTGAGGAGGTCCTGCCCGTCCCTGAGAGCCAGCCAGGTCAGGAGGCCGCAGTGGATTACCGTTCCCCGGCGGGGACACCGGAGGGGTCCTGCCCATCGTTGCCAGACGTCGACTGGGTTGCAATGCAGCGGATTGATGACGTAACGTACGCTGTCCAATGGGAAAGAGAGATGCAGTGTCGTGAAGAGGAGCAGCGACGCCGGCAGGAGGAAGAGCGAGAGGTGCAGCAGAACCGACAACGCCAATACGAGCAGTTGGTCGCGGACAAGGAGATGGTCCGCAAGGACAAAGGTACCCTGCGGGAACCGCGGCATCAGGGGTGCGTTGTGGAATTCCAGCTCCGCAAGGGCTGGGGTTTCATCCGCGAGCCGGGACTTTATCAAGGGGTTTTTGTAAGCCGCCGAGATGTGGAGTCCCACCTGCCCATCGGTCATCCGGGTAGGGACCTAGCTAATGGGAACATAGTTAGTTATACACGGCACTGGGGTCTGAAGGGGTGGTATGCCCTAAACGTGTCTGTCGTCAGCGACCCCGTCCCCGACGCCGGTAACGTCACCACTACCGCAGCGTCCCCGTCTCGAGCTCAAATAGCACCAGGCCGTGCCCCGGAATCGCCCCCTGCAGGCCCATCGCAATCTACGACGCAATCGGCATCGCTACCTGCTCGCACCTCTGCACCCAAGTCTCCCTTTGTATCGCAAACTGCGGTTAAATTTGAATCGCTAACTGCAACGCAAACTGCGACGCAATCGGCGTCTCACAAGGAGAAAGCACCCGGCGTGCCCCAAGCGGTTCGCACAAGAACTGTAGCGACCCAAACCCTGATAGCAGGTCACGACCTGTTTGTCATGTGCTCTAAGGAGCATCGCATCGTTCCAGCCCCCGGGGTGGAAAATGTAGTTGAAGTAATTAAAAAGTAAAGACCGGTAGGATCCAGACAGGGGTCTACCGCATGTAACGTAGAAAGTTTGAGAATTTTTGCCAGATTTGCGCTTTATTGCCAAATGTATGATGATGAGATATATCTATGTTTTCTATAATGAGTAGAATACCCGGCTGGGTACCAGAATGAAAATTTGAAAAAGTTGAGTGCATAGTTTTGCATCAAATACCCTGGTTGGGTAAAGTGAAGTTAAAGTTAAAACAAGTATATATATAGATATATAATGTGAATATTGAAGTGAAATGTACGTATGTGTCTTTAACCATGCCAATGGACTGCGTGGCTGTGGACTGAGCCAGCCCAAAAACTGTATCCTGTAAATAGTTGCACTTCGGTGCCTTATCTTGGTTTCACACGAAGCCTTGAACTACCTCTGAACGAAAACCCGTATGGTGTGGCCTAGAGTGAGGTCTGCAGTCAGAAGTCCTGCAGCCCACCCAGGACCCACGTGGGAGGTTTGGTGCGGGTCCTCCAAAAGAATAAAGTCAAGTATTAATGTGAATATTTATTGAAGTGTCTTGATGTTTTGATACTTTTGTATTTTCTTACTGTACATAATGTAACGTTCAAGTGATTCGTACCTCCCTGATGGGATGAGTTAATGTTAATGTTTTAATGCAAAACAAAAATGTCTTTCTTTTTCTATTTTACAGCCCGGGAGTGCTGTGTTTTACCAAGGGGGGATGTGTAGCCCTGGTATGTAAGGCACACATAAAATCCTGGAGGATGTGCGGAGAGGTAACAGTTTAATGCTTGATATCCATTCACTCCATCACACACTTGGACACACCCATAGGGTATATAAGGTAGTGACATGCAGCAGAGCTCAGTCTGTTTCCTGTCTGAGAAGAGCTCAGATCAGTGGAGTCTGTTTCCTGTCTTAGGACAGTGGAGATCAGTCAGTTTCCTGTCTTCGGACAGTGCAGTTCAGTCCAGTGGAGTCTGGACTTGGAGAGAGAGAGAAGGGAGGACTGGATCCTCGCAGAGCTAACGTAGCTCACCGGACAAGCAAGTGGAGGCTAGTACGGGTGAAGTGGATCATCCTAGCCTAGTCAGAGCTACCCTTAATCAGTACCTCAACAGAAGCTGGAGGGAGGAGGATACTGAGAGCTGCTCGGCGAGCTCTAGAAGAAAGCTGACATTACCATCGAAGTTACAATTGCTTGTGCTAAGAGCGAGAGCAGGGCGAAGGGCAGTGGAGAAGATAGAGAAGTGCTTTAGGTATTGGATTGCCTGCACTAAATTGCCGGACACCGGAGTCCGAGGTGTTGCTACAGTTTTAAGCTTAGTAACAAGATTACCGGAGGCATCTGGACTACAGGTCGCAGAGAGCAGCCCTAAGTGTCAATACGTAACCGGAGTCAGGTGGAACAGGGACTTTGAGTCAAGTGCACGACAAAAGTAAGGACTTAGTTTCATCACTTAGAAGGCTCCACCACAACGTTGGCCGGGCAGTACAGCTATAGAGAAAGCTGGAGTTTCAGAGTTAACTTCGCTTCAGGCAAGTTGGACTCACATGTACATTGAAGTTAAGGAGGCCTCTAACCTGCTCAGCTGTTACCGGAATGTGCACTCTCCACCCCGACCAGCTCCCCGGGACCTGCTTGAACCATCATCAGTAAAAGGTATGAAAAGGAGCTACCTTGTGTGTGACTGAATTATTACTACACCCTGAATCATCTCCACCATAGACTTCCAGGGACCCGTCTCGCCTGTGGGAGACTTACCGCCCAGCTGCCTCATAACATCCCCTGTGAAAGTCCTTATAGCAGCGCTGGTACAATTTACCAGAAACCACAGGTGGCGTCACGAACTACCTATCTTAATAATCCCCTGTAAATATCCCCATTGCACGACCGCCAGGGCCACGGACCGAGCCACCGCTACCAGTGACAACTCCCATAGACCTCTATGGCTCGGCTCCGAGTACCCCATAGCCCTGGTATCCACAATTGTGGTGCGTGGTCGGAACACAAATGTAAAGTAAACGTCATTAACAATGGAGGGCACAGACAAAAAATGCATCTGAAACATGGCAGGAATGAATAAGATGCATGGAAACGCAGAATAATTGTCTCAATGGATGTAGAAACCACACATTTAATCTGGACTATGTATTGCACCCTTACCAATAGTGGACAAAATAATAGTCACAGGGGAAAGAGAAGACCCCAATGTGCGTTTCGCGTGTATTGTATTGCAGCTTCCTCAGGGGGAAATAGCTGCAGGACTTCAGTGTCAGTCGGTTGCAGACAAATGCCATTTTTTGTTGATCGTCTTGATCTTGTGGCACCAAGTACATCCAATCTAGTAGTCCCAGCGCTCAGCAGACAAGGGGTTAATGACAGTGACTTTCTGCTCATTTTGGTCTATTTTTCATTTGCTTTCCTTTAGAAATACAAAGTTACAAATATTTTTATTCCTTAAGAACCAGAAGGAAATAAACCCCCCCTACACTGGGCTCCGGGGGATACAGGAGAAGCAGGGGTCAGACAAGAGCAGACCGCTCAAGGACAGGACAACTCAGCAGAGGTTGTGGTTGTAGCAGAGCCGAACGTGTCATTGAACGTTTTCTCTGACTCACTTTGATAACGCATATCACGGTCCTATGAGAACAGGCGTAACACATGGCTGTGTCAGGAATTGTGAGGATAACCTCAGCTCCGCTACATCTACAAAGCTGCTCTTATCACTATTACTCACCTGCTGTTTTATTTATAGCGCTCATACATAATGTCGCCATGCAGTGCTTATATAAAATGCTGCCTTAGGCTGCTCACATATAATGCTGCCATACAGTGCTCATCTATAATGCCACCATATAGTGATTATATATATAATGTCGTCATGCAGTGCTTATAAAAAAATGATGCCATAAACTGCTTACATATAATGCTGCCATATAGTGCTCATTTATAATAATACTATATTGTGTTCATATACAATTTCACTATTAAGTGCTCATATACAGTCGGGAAAAAGTATTTAGTCGCCACTTATTGTGCAAGTTCTCCCACTTAAACAGATGAGAGGCCGGTAATTGACATCACAGGTAGACTACAACTATGAGAGTCACAATGAGAAAACAAATCCAGAAAATCAGCTTGTCTGATATGACAAGATTTATTTTGAAAATTATGGTGGAGAATAACTATTTGGTCACCTAAAAACATGGAAGATTTCTGGCTCTCTCAGACCTGTAACTTCTTCTGTAAGAGGCTCCTCTGTCCTCCACTCATTACCTGTAGTAATGGCTCCTGTCTGAACTTGTTATCAGTATAAAAGACACCTGTCCACAACCTCAAACAGTCACACTCCAAACTCCACTATGGTGAAGACCTAAGAGCTGTCGGAGGACACCAGAAACAATGTAGCCCTGCACCAGGCTGGGAAGACTGAATCTGCAATAGACTTGGTGTGATGAAATCAATTGTGGGAGCAATAATAAAAAAATGGAAGACATACAAGACCACTGATAATCTCCCTCGATCTGGGGTTCCACGCAAGATCTCACCCCGTGGGGTCAAAATGATCACAAGAACGGTGGGCAAAAATCCCAGAACGCCAGAACCACACGGGAGGACCTAGTGAATGACCTGTATAGAGCTAGGACCACCGTAACAAAGGCTACCATCAGTAACACACTACACCGCCAGGGACTCAGATCCTGCAGTGCCAGACGTGTCCCCCTGCTGAAGCCAGTACATGTCCGGGCCCGTCTGAAGCTGCTAGAGAGCATTTGGATTATCCAGAAGAGTATTGGGAGAATGTCGTAGGGTCTGATGAAACCAAAGGAGAACTGTTTGGTAGAAACAAAATCCGTCGTGTTTGGAGGAGACAGAATGCTGAGTTGCATCCAAAGAACACCATACCTACTGTGAAGCATGGGGTGGCAACATCATGCTTTGGGGCTGTTTCTCTGCAAAGGGACCAGGACAACTGAACCATGTACATGAAAGAATGAATGGGGCCATGTATCATGAGATTTTGAGTGCAAACCTCCTTCCATCAGCAAGGGCATTGAAGATGAAACGTGGATGGGTCTTTCAGCATGATAATGATCCCAAGCACACCGCCAGGGCAATGAAGGAGCGGCTTCGTAAGAAGCATATGAAGGTCCTGGAGTGGCCTAGCCAGTCTCCAGATCTCAACCTCATAGAAAACCTTTGGAGGGAATTGAAAGTCCGTGTTGCCCAGCGACATGCCCAAAACATCACTGCTCTGGAGGAGATCTGCATTGAGGAATGGGCCAACATACCACCAACAGTGTGTGCCAACCTTGTGAAGACTTAGGCTAAGTGCACACGTTCAGGAATGTTTGCAGAATATTCCTGAGCAAAACCGGACTTTTTTCGCGGCAAAAACGCGCGTTTTTGTGCGGATTTTGTGCGTTTTTACTGCGATTTTTCCCTGAACTTTCTAGGTCAATAATATAGCAGGAAAAATGCTAGAATTCCGCGAAATTAATGAACATGTTGCTTCTTTTTCCGCGATGCGTTTTTTTCACGGAAAAAAACGCACCATGTGCACAAAAATTGCGGAATTCATTCTAAATGATAGGATGCTTAATTCATGCATTTTTAACGCGTTTTTTCCCGCGAAAAAAACGCAAATAATCCTGAACGTGTGCACTTAGCCTCATAGTTGTGGTCTACCTATGATGTCACTTACAGGCCTCTCTCATCTTTATAGGTGGAGAACTTGCACAATTGGTGGCTGACTAAATATTTTTTTCCCCACTGTATAATGCTGCCATGCAGTGCATGTATGTAATGCCATCTTACAGTGCTCATATCTAATGCTGCCATACAGTGCCCATATATAATATTGCCATTCATTGCTTGTATAGAATGCTGCCATACAGTGCCCATATATAATATTGCCATTCATTGCTTGTATATAATGCTGCCATACAGTGCTTGTTTATAATGACATCATATACCTCTCATATACTGTATGTACATATATACTGATACTTCATGGATAATGAGACATAGAGAGTGATACTGATATATTATCTGATTTAAAAAATGCTGCTATACAGTGCTCATATATAATACTGCCATATAGTCCTCATAAGTAATACTGCTATATAGTCCTCATTTATAATGACACCATACAGTGCTCATAAATTATGCTGCCATGCCTCGTATAATACTGCCACATAAAGCCTGGATAGCAGTGCCATGCAATGAGCAAGAGTAGCAAAGTAATACTGCTATATAGTGCTCCGATACCAGCCACAACAGCAGGCATTGTGATGTAAGTTTAGACCACGATTAGTGACCCCAAAGCCATGTAGCCTGCATTAACTTGTTTTCTTAACCAGCTCTTTTACCCATGAACAGCCATTTCCAGCATTTTTATAGACCGGTCTCTTCATGCATCTGGCGGCACTATTTATATCTCTCCCATTGTATATTGTGGGAGCTTCTATCTCTGACCGCTTAAGTACAGAAGAAGCACATATTACAGCCAGCATGAAGCCTGAGACGAGGCAGAGCGAGGCTGGCCTCCAGGCCTCAGTGCGGCGGGGGTTAAGGGATGGAAGATGCGGCTGACACATCGGCCTCGCCTGATCCTTCTGTGGAATCTGTATTTAGAAATCACATCCTGTTTGGATTATTCAGTCCGAACATTAAACCCACAAATGACACAAACAAAAACTCAAAAAACACAAAAAAATCAACATTACAATAAACGAGAGCGGAGAGCGGCGGAGAAGTGGCCCCATCATCGCCTGTAGCCGGATCAGCCCTGGGGGGCTCCTGAGCGGACTATGGGGGCTCTCCATCGCCAGCTGTGAACTTCTGATATTCTCGTATTCTGCACGGCCGGCGCTCGGTGATTCTGTGCCCGAAACGCTCAGGTTATGAGCAGCGGCAATGTGGCATCTCTTACATGAAGCCCCCACGAGGTCATTGACCCCGCTCCCAGGGATGATGAGCGGCTCAGTCCGCCTCTTCTAACTGATGTTATATGTTTATTTTGTTTCTACGACTGACATTTATACTGGAAAATATACAGTGGTGGCCAAAAGTATTGGCACCCCTGCAATTCTGTCAGATAATACTCAGTTTCTTCCTGAAAATGATTGCAATCACAAATTATTTGCTATTTTTTATCTTCATTTAATTTTCTTGCAAGGAAAAAACACAAAAGAGAATGAAGCAAAAATCAAATCCTTGATCATTTCACACAAAACTCCAAAAATGGGCCAGACAAACGTATTGGCACCCTCAGCCTAATACTTGGTTGCACAACCTTTAGCCAAAATAACTGCGCACAACCGCTTCCGGTAACCATCAATGAGTTTCTTACAGGGCTCTGCTGGAATTGTCGACCATTCTTCTTTGGCAAACTGCTTCAGGTCCCTGATATTTGAAGGGTGCCTTCTCCAAACTGCCATTTTGAGATCTCTCCACAGGTGTTCTATGGGATTCAGGTCTGGACTCATTGCTGGCCACCTTAGAAGTCTCCAGTGCTTTCTCTCACACCATTTTATAGTGTCATGGAAATATATATGTATTCCATATATTCAAAGTATATTCATATATATGCATTCACAGTTAGATAGATCTCACTTGCTAAAAATCCTGTGCTCACACATATATATGCAAAAAGCTGATGCCAGCTATAATCAGTCCTTAAAGACGACCCTGGCCTTCATAAGGAACAAGTACAGAGAGTCTTAATAGATATCTATTGTTTTCTTTACTAGTCATGCAAGAAAGCTAGGGCAAAGAACAAAAACAATAAATCTGCAACTTCAGCCCTTTTATCATAATTATCATACTTACACTAGAACAGCCAATAATCTAGCAGCTTTTAATTGTATGTTAATTGACTAACCAGCCCCTTTTTGTAAACGTATAAAACCTTGAATGAATAATAAATGTGTGGTCTTAACGAACTGCTATACTGACACTTCCGTGTGGACAGTTTTCATTTCGTTCTGAGCGCTCAAAAAGACATTTAATCGAAAATTGGGAACAGAAGCAGCAAACACTGCAGGATAGATTTATCCTAATTAAATTTCCATAACAGTTGGCGCCCAACGTGGGGCAGTGGACGAAACGCATGGGGACCTGCTGACCGGAGAGACAGAGGTGTTGGCCATGGCCTTGGCTCAAGGGATGGAGACTGCGCAGCTCCATAAGTAAGGTAAGAAAATCTTGTCATCTTACCTGAAAGTCCCTTGTGCTCAGTCCTGGTCTTACACCTCTTGCTGGTCAGGTGTGGTCACCACCGCATTCCCAGGTAGTGTAAAAAGTCCACACCCTTATCCAAAACCCTGGGATATAAGGTGTTTGCTGCTGTGCTGTGTATGTGTTTCATGTTTTATGTGAACCGGGAGAAAAGTTGGAACGGTGACTGTTTTTGCTTGCTGATTTCTGGGAGCTGTATAGCAAAAAACCAAATTGCTGGATAAGTTCCCGCAGTAATCCTTCATACATGGGAGGAAGGTCATCCCAGTAAAATCCAGGTGTGAGGGGTGGGAGCTTTGATTGGATAAGTCCACGCAGTTATCCTTCACACATCGGAGGGAGGTCATCCCAGATCAATCCAGGTGGGAGGGGTGAGGGCTTTGAATCGGTTAAGCTTCTGCAGTTATCCTTCACACAGAGGAGGGAGGTCATCCCAGATCAATCCAGGTGTGAGGGGCAGGAGCTTTGATTGGATAAGTTCTCACAGTAATCGTCCACGCAAGGGGGGAGGTCATCCCAGTCAAATCAGATGTGGATGGTGAGAATTTTGATTAAGGCTATTACAGATTACTGTGACCGGCGCACCGGCCAGGGCGTACGGTTTTCAGAAGTGGTAGACCTGGAGCATTGCCATGCTCAGTGCAATTGGTGAGTTATCAGTTACCAGAGCAGCTTGAATGTGTCACAGATCATTAAAAGAGGGATTCTTATACTCCCGGGTGTTTGTTTCATTTGTACGTCTTCCTGTCTGTATCAGGTATCGCTGCTTTAAATTCACACTCAGAGCAGCGTGCGCTCTGTCACTATCTCATTCACTGCTGGCTGCAGCAGCGAGAAACCCCTTTGACCCCCCCTCCTCTGCTAATCACGTTGTCACATCTGTTTCCTGGTTTTGATCTTTTTAAGCTATTTTTTTGGCTACAGGCTGTAGCGTGAAAATTCTCAGGCATTCAGACTGAACTGTATTCATTTTTTGCTATTCTATATGGATAATCTTTTTTTTGATACGTGATTTCAGTGCCTTAGAGACAGCAAGCAGAGATATAAGGGAGGGGGCAGTGCTGGCAGCAGCGAGATTTTTTTTTTTTTCCAGAGTGCGGGAGGATAAAGCCTACGCTACCAGACAAAAGTTTTAAAGTATTTTTTCTTTTTGTTTTTATCATTTTACAATCAGTTTTTCCACCTCTTTTCTGTTTTTAATTAGCTGTTTAGTAACAAGGGTTGTTTTTCAGAGTTTTATGATTAATACGTTTTTTTTTTTCCCTCCCCTTTTTGGTCAATCTTTTTTCCTAGAGTTTTTTACTAAATCTAACTTTTGTTTTTAAAGTTTTTCTTTTAAGTATATTTTTAAATAATTTTGGAAAGGTTTTTCTAAATCAATTTATTTTAGAGTTTTATTCTCCAACCATTTTTAAAAGAAAAGAAAAAAAAAAAAAGGCACAACATCTACTAGCTTGCTTTAGACCAAGGTCAGAAGCACAGATAAGGAAACTGCAGTCTGAGGGAGAATACACACAACAGCTGCGCAGCGGCTTCACTCACCCCTCCCATCAGCATTCAGCGAAGACACACAGAACCAGAATGCAGCAGTTTTCAGATTTTTAATCACCTTTGTTGAATAGGTTTTTGGAATAGACACAGTACGTAAGAATCGAAGGGCTAGGCATGTGAATAGAAGGTCAGAGTACGTGAGAAGCAAATGGACAGGCAGACTTTACGCTGCACAATGAAATGTTTTTTTTTTTTTGTTTGAAAGGCACAGGAAAGTTTGTTTATAGATTACCGTCTGCTATAAAAGAGCAGTGGTGCATCGTGTAGAAGGTATAGCAAGTTAATTTGAACGGACCAGGAAGTGATTTTTTATGTGAATAAGATTGAAAAGGTGTTAAATCGTCTGTGAGAAAATGATCACTGACATGTCACAAGAGCAGAATTCAGAGTCACACACATCACATGTCCATCATGTGGAGACACGGGACAGGTGTAGGCCGCTCTCATTGAATAAGGAGCCTTGTACAGGGAAAAACGCTCCCCGCCTCTCTCCACAAGGAGAAGGCATTTTTGTTTCAACGGTCCCCTCTCAAGAACAACAGGGGGGACACCCTTTTTCTTCTCTCAGTCCCTTTCTCTTTCTTCTTCAGGCTTTTCTCTCTTTCCTCGTTGCCATCCCTCTCTATCCTTCTTTCCCTATCATTCCTTCTTTCCCCTCCCTCACATCTCTGACACATCCATTTTCTTCCTCTTCTTCTATCTCTTCCTCTCCAACTCTCAAATCTTCTTCATCTTCTACTTCTCCCCCTCCATCTTTCTCCTCTCTCTCTCCTCCATCTTTCTCTCCTTTTCCCCTTTCACTCTTCTCTCCCTCCCCTCCTTCCTTTTCCTCCCTTTCTCCTCCCACACCACACCCACCTCTTCCTTCCTCCTCCTCTCAGGCACATCCCACCTCTTCTCACTCACACCTCCCTTCTCTTCCTCTTTTTTCTACTTCGTTATCAACTGGGTCAACGCCCAATCAAAGCAATGTGGTGTCCCTGTATTCAGTGCCTCCAGCACAGGGCACCCTGTCTATCCCAAGCACAGTACAAACATTGCCAGTCATTATATCAGGAGAAGAAAGTGCAAATCTCCCTACACAAAACGCTGCATGTAGTCCCCAGACACAACAGCTAGCAGAGCCCACAGCCATGGCTTCACAGGGAGGAAGTGTAGCTACAGACACAAATGAGGAACCTCAGTGCCAAGCAGGGCTGCCAGCATGGAACCATGACACTGATCCACCGCAGCCTCAGCAAGGAAGAGGGAAATCCCCATGCAGCAAGACAACTTTTAAGCCCAAATCTCACCCAGTGTATGCACCAAGTACACCATGTCACTTCTTATCTGATGAAGATGAAGACACAACGTCATACATGCTGCCCAATACTAGGGAATAGTGTTGAGCGATACTGCTCGATATCTAAAAATATCGGACCGGAATGGCATCGCCGATATCACTAAATATCAGCGATATCCGATTCCGATGCCGGAAGTCCCATGTAAGTCTATGGGAACAAAATATCGCAACTAAAAAAAACCTTTATTTCCTTGTAAACACTAAATATACACACATAGAATACATATATATATATATATACATGTCATTGTGACATATATATATACATATATGTATAGTTTAACACTTCTACATAGTAAAATATCCTCTGATTCAATTGCCGGGTAAAGCCGGCTTCTGTGAAAAGACAGAAGCACCCGACATGAAATGACACTTGGTGTACATAGGGTTAACCATGTCTTTTCATGTCCTTTGCTATCTGATTTGCACAAACAATTACATCAGTCTATGTGTGCAAAATTTCACACCTGTAGGGGTTAATTAAAGGTGTAAATTCGTTGTAAAAAAACGGAGTTTTTTGCTACGAATTTACACCTTTAATTAACCCCTACAGGTGTGAAATTTTGCACACATAGACTGATGTAATTGTTTGTGCAAATCAGATAGCAAAGGACATGAAAAGACATGGTTAACCCTATGTACACCAAGTGTCATTTCATGTCGGGTTCTGCATTTTCACAAAAGCCTGCAATTGAATTAGCGGCTATTATACTATGTAGAAGTGTATGAACTATAAATATAAATATATATATATGTGTCACAAACTCAATGACATGTATATATATATATATGAGGTGTAAAATTGCTGAAAAAAATGCGTGGGCTCCCGCACTATTTTCGCAACCAGACAGACAAAGCCAGTGAGTGGGGCAGATAATAATAGCCCAGAGAGGGACCATTATTTTTGCCCCCCCCCCGGCTACTAACATCTGCCCCCAGACACCCCAGAAAGGGCAAATCTCTAATTAGATTTGCCCTTTCTGGCACTTTGCCCGTCTATTCCCATTGCCCTGTAGCGGTGGCGAATAGGTTAATAAGGGGTTAAAATGACCTTGCAATTGAAAGGTCACTTTAAGCCAGGTTAATAATTGAGAGCTGTCAATTAGACAACTATCAATTATTAATCCTATTGTATGAAAGAAAAATCAAACACACACACTTTAATAAAAAAGTTTAATGAAATAATCACACAGTTTTTGACCATATTTTATTTACCTGCTAAAACCATTTCCTGTAATAAAAATAAAATAATAAAGCAAAATTATTCTTACCAATCCGATGTACAGTCAGGTCCCACGGTGTAATCCTTCAGAAAGGGTTAATGTTTACTGCAGGGACCGCAGCTAATGCTGCAGCCTCACAGTAAACCCCCAAATGAATGAGCTCCTCTCCTGGCTGACAGGAGAGGAAGTGGAAAGCTTAATTGATTGCTTTCCACTTTCACTTCAGGTCAGCCAGGGACACCATCAGTGACGTCAGAGGGAACTGATTAACAAAAATAGGGGTTCCCTTCGAAAAAAAATGGCGTGGGGTCCCCCCTATTTTTGTTAACCAGCCAGATGAAGCAGACCGCTGAGGCCTGGATTTTCAGGCTGTTAAGGAGCCAAGATCCATGGACCTTGCCAGCCTGGTAATACCAGGCCACAGCAGTCTGCATATCTTGGCTGATTAACAAAAATAGGGGATCCCCTCGAAAAAAATTGGCGTGGGGTCCCCCCTATTTTTGTTAACCAGCCAGATGAAGCAGACCGCTGAGGCCTGGTTTTTCAGGCTGGTAAGGATCCAATATCCATGGACCTTGCCAGCCTGATAATACCAGGCCACAGCAGTCTGCTTAGCTTGGCTGGTTAACAAAAATAGGGGATCTCCTCGAAAAAAAAACGGCGTAGGAGTCTCCCTATTTTTGTTAACCAGCCAAGTAAAATGCAGACTGCTGCGGCCTGGTATTAAAAGACTGTCAAGGCCCATGGATTTTGGCCCTCAACAGCCTGATAATACCAGGCTACAGCAGCCCCACATTTGGCGCATCAAAAGATGTGCCAATTGTGGCACTTTACCCGGCTCTTCCCACTGCCCTGTAGCGGTGGCAAGTGGGGTAATAAGGGGTTAATGTCACATTTGATTGCACGGTGACAATAAGCCCGGTTAATAATGGAGAGGTGTCAATAAGACACCGATCCATTATTAATCCCAAAGTTATTTAATGCATAAAAAAAGACACAGCAAGAAAAAAGTATTTTAATGAAATAAAAGAGACAACACAGTTTTCATTTCTTTTATTACTCTCTCATTCCTGCGACGCCATCGATCTCCTGTAAAAAAAAGAAAAAAAACAAACCAACAGTATACCACCTGTCCGACGCAGTCCATAGTAACGACAGTCCCCACGACGATCCAGCTCTGCTACATCGGAATGACAGGCAGAGCCTGTCATCCCGGCGCAGCACAGCTGATTACCTGCTTCCCCGGCGGTGACGTCATCGGACTGACTGCTTTACGGCCGGGATTACCCAGCAGTCACTGCAGTTATCGCGAGAAACTGCATGTGACCGCCGGGGAAAGATGATGGCGGCCATGAAGCAGTCCAGGCCGTGACCGCCGGAGATCTTCTGCCAGGTAAGTGCCGCTGACTCCTGACAGACCCGACCGACGGACACAGACAGTGACAGTGACAAATCCGATTCCGGTATCCGATATGACGAAAATATCGGTATTCGGAATCGAAAGCCCGATACAGCTAATATCGGCCGATACCCGATATTTGCAGTATCGTATCGCTCAACACTACTAGGGAAGAAAACACACAAGCACCAATAGAGCAGGGACAGGTAGAGGCACCATCCTATGAGCCCTTCATCCCAAGTCAGGTGATCAGTATGCTGCCAGACCCAGGGATACACCCCATGCCATTTTGCCAAAAAACGCAGCAGATCCAGCGAACGTATGCAGCAGCCTGGATTGATCTCTGGACCGTAATGGAAATAAAAGCAGGTGATGCATTCTGGCCAATTATGAGAGAACACTTCAAGCTTCCAGCAGAGTTAGATGCGTATGCCTGGGAGACAGGACCAAAGCTAATTGAGCAGCTCAGAGAATGGGCCAAAAGCAGACTGACAGGACAAACTCTCAGCCTACATGACATGAGTCAAGACAAGACAGAGTCTGTGGAGAAGTTCCATGACAGAGTGATGCAAGTGTTTCAAGATTTGGGCCTCATTACCCATGATCAGACACACAGACGGATGTTGGCACAGGCTTTTGTGCATGGACTGAGAGAACCAATCAGGAAACCACTGGTAGTAGCCAGGCCTGAGTACACGTCAATAGCAATGGATACCCTGCTCGCAGTAGCAAAAAGGATTGAGTCCCGCCGGGACAGAAGGGATGTCAAGTGTTACAACTGTGGCGAGTTTGGTCATTTCCGGAACCGGTGCAGAACACCGACTTCGCCCAGAAGAAGAAGAAACACAGAAAGCAGTGAAGAACCCCGTCCATAGGACAGGAGCACACCAAGTCCACAGGGAACCCCACCAGTGGGACCAATATCCTGAGAGTGGATGGCGTAGTCAGATCTTTTCTTGTGGAACTCCGCAACCTCACCTATCTATCAGAATCTTCTGCGTCCTGCATGGGAATTGATGGTCAAGTCAGACATTTCCAGATTATGAAGCCCCTGAGCGTGTGGACTCAGCCAGAACACTCCATCATGTCCCAGTTTGTTGTGTCAAAGACCTGCACCCTCAACCTATTGGGAGTGGACCTAGTGCAGAAGCTGAAAGCGACCAGAGTGTTCCAGGAAGATGGGACCATGACACTTTCTTCACCCCTGACCCAAGAAGAAACCTCAAACAACCACACTGCAGACCTATCACAGGAGGTGCTGGACATAGTACCAGAAAAGCCACTCCATCACCCAGAGTCAAGATGTCTCTGACCAACTGAAGGTCTAAGTGAACTCGCCTAAGAAGACGGCCTGAGAACTTTGACATTGGCCAGGATATTCAACTCAAGAAGGACCCTACTCGCTTCATGGAATGGCAACACCTCATCCGGCTCCAACGCCAGAGGTTCATCTTTTGCAAACACCAGGAGGTGCCCCCTGCAATCAACCAGTTCACCCAGGCCCTAGACCGGCAAAAGGCCACTCAGCTCTTCAAACTTGTGCACAAATACTGACCTGAGACCGAGCTGGAGAAAAAGAAACTACTGATGGCCCGTGCTGAGAAAAAAGCAGCCGGTGAAGGAGACGTCCCAACAAGAAGACCCCCTGTGACCAGAGCAGGTGCTAACACTGTGACTGCCTTGGTGGAGAACAAGAAAGCCAGCTGGTCGTCATCTCTCATGATGTGGATCCTAGTAGGCGGCTTGTTTTCCCGCCAGCTCTGTGCCGGAGATGGGAGTCCCCTGCCGCATAGTGAAGGACAAGGCCAAACTGGGCTGCCTCGCCCATCGGAATCAATCCCAGCTTTCCACAGTGAAGAAAAAGATTGTAAACCCCACTGAGTTCAGAATGGTGCAAGGCCTGGAGGCCGTGAAAGAGGCTACGGTATTTGAAACCCCAACAGTGCTGAACCGTCACACTCTGCTCTCAAAAGTCCCAGTCACCGCAACGGTATTCACGGTGATCAACCTGGCCAGTGCCTTCTTCAGTGTTTCCCCTCCACCTGGAGGCCTGCCTTCACGCACCAGTACAGTGCATATGGACAGTGTTGCCTCAAGGTGCTCAGAACAAGCCCTTCAAGTTTCACCAAGACAATGTCCTCCATCCTCGTCAACTGGATTGCAGAATATGCAAGAGTCACTCTTCTACAACACGTGGATGACCTTCTCTTTTGTGTGGTTGACATCGATACCTGCACAGTCCATTTTTTGTCTCTCCTACTCTACCTGGAAGAACAGCCACGCAAGGTCTGGAAGAACAAAGTCCAGTGATGTCAGAAGCAAGTTACATCCCTGGGACACTGTATTGCCCACCAGACGAAACACATGTCAAAAGACTGGAAGACCACTGTGGAGAAGATGGCTCCCCCAACAACTCCAAAATGCTGCAGGCCTTCCTGGTCTAGTGTCATATTGCAGAACCTGGATCCCTCATGCCTCAGTCCTAATGCAGCCTCTGTGGCTTGCATCAATGCAACCCCACTCCTTCTATCAGACGCAGCCTTCAACCCATTCAGGAGATTGGAAGAACTCCACAGTCTCAGCGCCAATACCAGGCCTACCTGACTACGAGAAGTCTTTCTGTCTACCTGATGGAAGAAAGTGTAAGGTTCTGTATATCTGTTTCTGAAACTCAGTTTGTTCGTCGGCCATTTTGCTTTCTGTTTTGCTGCAGCTATCTTGCCCTCAGTTAAAATGGAGTTTTCCAGCTTGCATGTTCCCGCCCTGATTCTCTCCGTTTGCTTCTTAAACAGCCACACTGAGCAATCAGTGCTTCAGAATCTGGCCTGCAGTGAACCTGTGTTCTGACTCCTGAAGCCTTGGACTTTGTACTCCAGCCATTTCTACTGAGAAACTCTGGAGCTCTTGTGGACTCTGAACTCTGCTCTTGAAAGCCTCACGGTTTGCATGGACTTGCGGTAACATAGAAGAAGATCTGAATCTGTTGTGGAGAGTTATTGATGAACTTAGATTACTTTGGCCTGCTGTGTCTCCTGCTTCTGTGTTTGCAACCTGTATGTTTATTTTTGCCAATTTGTATGAAGCAATACAAGACTTTCTTTTTCAACCTGTGTCTCAAGTATTTTCATCGCACCCAAGCACAAGACGCTATATGAACTGTATCACATACATTACAAGATTCTGAAGCCAAACGTTAGTGTCTGCTGGGTCTGGAAAGGCTTGTCTGCTGTACTGTGGATATCGGATGTCCGGTTGTACTCTCTATGATAACAGTGGTTGTGACTTCTCACAACCATTCCAGGTGAGCAATTCCCTTAAGTTTTTTTTTCTGCAGAGTTATCACAGGTAAACACTATTGTTTTTTTTTTTCTCTTCTCTTTTGTCTGCTGAAACTCTGGATATCAGATGTCTGGTTGAAAGCTTTCTGTGATGATAGTGGTTGTGACTTCTCACAACCATTCCAGGTGAGCAGTTCCCTTAAAGTTTTTTTTTTTTTTTCTTCAGTGTTGCCACAGGTGAACACTATTGTTTTTTTTTTTCCTCTCTCCTCTTCTTCCAGTATCCTGTCTTAAAAGATCTGGAAAATGGAGGCCCGCATGAAGGAACTTTGTGGAGTGACTGATAATATCCTTGCAGAGTTGCAGAATATAAAGACCCGTTTTACAAATCTTCAGGACCTAAATAATCACAATATGCAAGTGGTTGGACAGACTACTCAGGATTTGCGAGCCAGGATTGAGGTTCTGGAGGGGCGAGTCCAGGCTCCTGCCGTGGCCCCGAGTTCTGGGATTCCCAAGTTGCCTCCTTTTCGTTTTGGTGGTGAACGTGAAAAATTCAGGGGATTTGTTAATCAATGTAATCTTTTTTTTTCTGCACATGCTTCACAATTTCCTACTGAACGATCTAAGGTGCTTACTATAATTATGTTGCTTACCAACAAGGCTTTGATATGGGCAAACCCTCTGATTGAGACTGAGGATGATTGTTTGGATCACCTTGATGATTTTATTTCAGCCATGGGGCAGGTGTTTGATGACCCCAATCGAGGTGCAACAGCTGAAGCAGCCATATTAGCTTTGCGCCAAGGTAAGCACTCGGTAGCTGAATATGCCTTGGATTTCAGGAAATGGGCCCTTGATACCACATGGGACAATTCCGCCAAAAAATCTATTTTTCGAAAGGGGTTATCCCCACTGATTAAGGATGAACTTGCTCGTGCCGACCCTCCCACTGCGTTAGGTGACTTTATTAACTACTGCATCCGTATTGATACTCGTTTAACTGAACGCAGGCAAGAGAGATGGTTCGAAAGCAATCGTACTAACCTTTTCCTACCTTCCTCTCCAGCTAAGGAACCTTTGAATAGGATTACACGGGAACCTGAACCTGAACCCATGCAGGTAGACTCTTTACTACGACGGGTTAGTGATGCACGCAAGGAACATCGTTTTAAGGAGAATCTATGTTTTTACTGTGGTAAGTCAGGGCACTTTATTATTAACTGTCCCAGCCGTTCTCGCAAGACTACTGCAGCACTCATTCATTGTGAGTGTTGCGAGAGGGGATCTGTCAGGTCCGAGCCTCAGGCTCCAGAGATAGCTGCCGCAACAGATCTTGATTTCTCGGACTTAAACTCCGTTACCTCTGAGGACGTTGACTGTGTAAATGCTGCATCTTTCAAGTTTCCTCAGCGGTGTCCCAGCTGAGTTGTAAGAAAAACAATTCTCACTGTTTTCCTTTCCATCAAACTCTGGGTTGACTCAGCCTGGGTGTCTAGCTCTGCCATGATCGACTCAGGTGCAAGTGGAAATTTTATGGATGTCTCCTTTGCTCTAAAACAGGGAATACGTTCAGTGAAGAAGGCTGCTCCGTACAGATGGAAACTGTGGATGGCTCCCTGCTGACCTCTGGACCAGTGGATCAGGAAACAGAGCCTTTAAAGGTTCTTATGGGTAAAGATCATCAAGAGAAACTGTCCTTTATGCTTATCTCTTCTCCTCACTTTCCCATTATTCTAGGGCTACCATGGCTGCAGGCTCAGAATCCTACCATTAACTGGGAGACCAAGGAATTACACTTCCCAGAGAAACAGATGAGTCAAAAAATTTCAGCTTGCTCTGTTCCTAAAGGAACCATGTCAGTCCCTGAATTACCAGCTGTATACCAGGACTATGTGGATTTATGTGACAAGAAGAACGCTGACCAGCTTCCTCCTCATCGTCCATATGATTGTCCAATTGAATTATTGCCTGGAGCAGAGATACCTTTTGGTAAGATCTACCCCCTGGCGGGGCCCGAGCTGAAGGCTTTAAAAGAGTACATAGACGAAAATCTAGCCAAGGGCTTCATACGCCCCTCTTCATCTCCTGCAGGGGCACCCATATTCTTTGTAAAGAAGAAAGATGGATCCCTGAGACCATGCGTAGACTATAGGGAACTTAATAAGGTTACTATTAGAAACCGTTATCCATTGCCTTTAATCCCTGAGTTATTGGAGAGAGTGCGACATGCTAAAATTTTTTCTAAACTAGATCTTCGTGGGGCCTATAACTTAGTCCGTATTAGACCTGGGGATGAATGGAAGACTGCATTCAGGTCACGCTATGGACACTTTGAATATCTGTTATGCCTTTTGGTCTGAGTACCCGCCCCAGCCACTTTCCAACACTTGGTGAATGACATCTTCAGGGATCTCCTAGATACATTGTGGTAATTTATTTGGATGATATTTTAATTTTTTCTAACTCCACAGAGGAACATCATGGACATGTGAGAATGGTCTTGGAACGTCTAAGACAGAATCATCTTTACATCAAGCTTGAAAAGTGTGAATTCCATAAGACCGAAATTCAATTTCTGGGGTATGTACTGTCTACACAAGGAATTAGTATGGATGGAAGTAAAACCCAAGCCATCAATGATTGGCCAAGTCCTAGAAATGTGAAGGAGGTACAGCGCTTCATCGGGTTTGCAAACTTCTATAGACGTTTCATTAGAAATTTCTCTGAGGTAGTGTCACCTATCACCCAACTTACCCGGAAAGAGTCTAAGTTCTCCTGGACTCCCCAAGCCCAGGAAGCATTTTCCCGTCTAAAAGATAAATTTACCACTGCACCTATCCTAGTACATCCCAACCCAGAGCTTGCCTTCATAATAGAGGTGGATGCTTCAGACTGTGCCGTGGGAGCTATACTCTCTCAGAGAACAGGTGAGAAGAATGTCTTGCATCCCTGTGCCTTTTTTCCCAGCAGTTATCTTCGGCTGAGAAGAACTACGATGTGGGCAATAGAGAGTTGTTGGCCATTATTGCCGCCTTCAAAGAATGGAGACACCTTCTGCAAGGAGCTGCACAGCAAATAGTCGTTCTGACAGATCATCGTAATCTTGAGTTTATCAGGTCGGCTAAGTGCCTGACTCCTCGCCAGGCTCGCTGGAATCTTTTCTTAAACCAATTTAATTTTATTATTTCTTATAGACCAGGATCGCGCAATGGAAAGGCTGATGCACTCTCTAGGATTTACTCAGCAGAGACACGTCCAATTACTCCTCCTAAGACTATTCTTCCTGACTCTAGATTCCTAGGAGTGATTCATCATCAAGACCTAATTAAAGACATCAAGGAAGCATACCATGCGGATTCTTTTTGGCTCAACCCCCAAGGGACGTAAGTCTTGTCTTTAAGAATGGTGTGTGGATTCTGGGACAACGTCTGTATATACCTGAAACAGTCAGATTGAGAGTATTGCAACTCATTCATGATTCCAAAATAGCCGGGCATAGAGGAATTCTAAAGACTCAGGAATTTCTTTCTCGTTTCTTTTGGTGGCCCACTTGTAGGAAGGATGTTTTGGATTATGTCACTTCATGTGAGGTTTGTGCAAGATGCAAAACACCTCGCTCTTCACCAACTGGTCTGTTACAGCCTCTTCCCACCCCGTCCCGCCCGTGGGGATCCATTTCTATGGACTTCATTGTCGAATTACCAACCTCTCAAGGGAAGAACACTATTCTAGTGGTGGTTGATCGTTTAACAAAGGCAGCTCATTTTATCCCTTGTGTCGGCTTACCCACTGCAAGACAGACATCAGATTTGATGATTAAAGATGTGTTTCGTTTACATGGAGTACCGGATGAGGTTATTTCGGATCGAGGGGTGCAATTCACTTCTAGGTTTTGGCAAAATTTCTGTGCAGCATTGGACATTAAAGTAAACCTTTCTTCTGCTTTTCATCCCCAGACTAATGGACAAACCGAACGAACCAATCAAACCCTGGAGCAGTATCTCCGCTGTTTTATCTGCCACCTACAGGATGATTGGGTGGATCTACTTCCATTGGCTGAGTTCTCTTACAACAACTCTCAGAGTGCCTCCACTAAACAGTCTCCTTTTTTCTCTAATTTAGGTTATCATCCTAATATTCTACCACGATTTCCCATAGAGACGCCTTTGCCAGCAGTGGCTGAAAGAGTCACGACTTTACAGAAGAATATGGATCTTCTAAAGGAGAATCTGGAATCGGCTCAGGAAAGGTACAAGAAGGCAGCAGATAAATTTCGTAAACCTGCACCAGTTTTAAGGTAGGAGACCTGGTCTGGCTGTCAACCAGAAATCTTAAGTTAAGGATTCCATCATCTAAGTTGGGACATAAGTACATTGGACCCTATAAAATCAGTAAGATTATAAGTGCCGTTGCTTGTCGTCTTCAATTGCCCAGAACTATGAGAATCCACCCTGTCTTTCATGTATCCCTACTAAAGGCTGCAACACCCAATACGTTTCCTGGACGTTCTTCTCCTTGCCCTGACCCAGTGCTAGTCGATGGTCAGGAAGAATTTGTGGTGGAAAGGATTTTAGATTCCAGGTTGTATAGAAATCAGTTACAATATCTGATCAAATGGCAGGGCTACCCAGTGGAGGACAACTCATGGGAGCCAGTCAATAACGTTAATGCTCCTCGCTTGCTCCGTCAGTTTCATCAGAGGTACCCACACAAGCCTGGTCTGAGGTCATCCGGAGGTTGCCCCTAAGGGGGGAGTAATGTAAGGTTCTGTATATCTGTTTCTGAAACTCAGTTTGTTCGTCGGCCATTTTGCTTTCTGTTTTGCTGCAGCTATCTTGCCCTCAGTTAAAATGGAGTTTTCCAGCTTGCATGTTCCCGCCCTGATTCTCTCCGTTTGCTTCTTAAACAGCCACACCTGAGCAATCAGTGCTTCAGAATCTGGCCTGCAGTGAACCTGTGTTCTGACTCCTGAAGCCTTGGACTTTGTACTCCAGCCATTTCTACTGAGAAACTCTGGAGCTCTTGTGGACTCTGAACTCTGCTCTTGAAAGCCTCACGGTTGCATGGACTTGCGGTAACATAGAAGAAGATCTGAATCTGTTGTGGAGAGTTATTGATGAACTTAGATTACTTTGGCCTGCTGTGTCTCCTGCTTCTGTGTTTGCAACCTGTATGTTTATTTTTGCCAATTTGTATGAAGCAATACAAGACTTTCTTTTTCAACCTGTGTCTCAAGTATTTTCATCGCACCCAAGCACAAGACGCTATATGAACTGTATCACATACATTACAGAAAGAAGGTCATGCTACTGGAGTCCTGGCACGGATTCATGGGGGAAAACAGAGACTTTTAGGCTGCCTCTCAGCCCGCTTGGATCCAGTTGCAAGAGGAGCACCCTCCTGCCTGATGGCAGTATCTGCAGCACACACCTTCCTGGACAAGGTTGCTGACATCACTCTTGGACAGCCACTGGAAACTCTCACTCCACACGACATCTTGGCAATCCTCAATCAAGCTCAACCAACAATAATCTCCCCACCACCAGGCATCTTTGTGGCGCCTCTATCGCCTTTGTCTCATAATGTCACCATCTCCAGACCTACAGTCCTCATCCCGGCCACTCTACTCCCACTCCCAAGGGGGATACAATATGGACTTTTCAGAACAAAATTTACAGAATTTATCCTCTACTTGGATGGCTCCAGATTTGCAAATGATGAAGAAGTTTCCACACAGGAAGTGCAGTGACCAGCAATCAAGAAATCCTGTGGTCCAGAAGTCTGTCACCTAGCCTGTCAGCCCAGGAAGCAGAACTGATAGCGCTGACGAAGGCCTGCCAGATGGCAGAAGGCAAGACTGCAAACATCTACACCGACTACAGGTACTCGCATGGCATAGCACACGACTTTGGGCCCATCTGGGCTACAAGGGACTTCATCACAGCAAACGGGACAACCATGAAGCATCATGGAGCCTTCAGGGACCTGCTGGGTGTACTCCAACTTCCAAAATGGTGGCAATTTGAAAAAATCAATAGCGCATGGAAAACTGAGAACAGAAGAGGCGTGAGGCAATAACATGGCGGACATGGCAGCCAAAGAAGCGGCCAAAGGAAGACAACATGGAGAAGTGGGAGAGGTCATAGAGCCGGACGGCTACTACATGACGACTGAAGACAAGAAACCTGACAAAAAGACGTTCTGGGATCTGCTCGAGAAGTTGCAAGACCAAGCTCCAAAATGAGAAGAGCTGAATGCGAAAAAAGCAACACGTGAAGAAGGAAGGCTATCTACAATGGACTTTTAAACCCTGCCTACCATGAAGTATGTACCCTGTGGTGGTTCAATGGGCGCATGGACCCACACACACAGATCAAAGACACAGATGAATGATCTGATTGGTGCTTACTGGTTCGCTTCAGGGATCTCCACCCTAACAGCCAAATTCACCAGCAGCTATCTGACCTGCGGCAAATGCAAGCCTGGACGTATGGAAGAAAGTCCCCCTCACCTCATCTGGAAAGACCACTCTACCAGCTTCAGAGGATCCAGATAGACCACATCCAGATATCGCCAAGTGAAGGATTCAAATACGCCATTGTTGTCAAAGAAGTGTTTTCAAGATGGACAGAAGCCTTCCAAGTCAGCAAAGACTACTGCAAAGAAGCTACTTTCGGAAAATAGTGTGCAGATACGGGGTTCCAGAAATGATAGAAAGTGATCAGGGACCCGCATTCACAGCAAATCTGACACAAGAGATCTGGTTAGCAGTAGGGTCAGATTTAGGCCAACACACTCCTTACCACCCCCAGAGCAGCAGGAAGGTAGAAAGACTGAATGGAACACTTAAGAATAGGATGCAAAAAATTGCCCAAGAGACACGCAAACCATGGCTTGAGACACACTCCCAATTGCACTGTTTAGCGTAAGGCACACTCCCAGAGACCCAGAAAAGCTGTCACCATGCGAAATTTTGTTTGGGTCTAGTCCCAAGTTAGGTGCATTTTTCCCTCAGCAGCAGAATATGCAAAATGATATCTTGTTTGCTTATGTAATTGAATTGGTCAAAAACTAATGTCCATTCTCGAGTTTTTCTCTTCACTGCCAGATTTGATGGTCCTGTCCAAGAGCCCCAGATGACACCAACCTCTGTGTAACTAGAGGGAAAGCCTGCTTGGATCCACGTATCGCATTGCAAGGAAGCTCCCGTACCAGGAGAGACACCTAAGCCATGAAGGATGTCGTGGATGCTCTGACTGACCAGACAGATGACCTACCTGATGAAGAATACACACGTTTTTTCTGAACATGCAGTTAAATAAAGAGACTGTGATTGTGATAAACCCCCGACAGGGACAGTCCTCCTGACCGCCCATTTGCGAAAAGTCTGTATTCGGTGGGGGAGGCATGCACAAGGCATATCTCAACCCGCCGGCAGCACAAGAGAGTTGCAGCGCTTTGGGACAGGAGCAGGTTTTTAGGGCAAGTGGTATCTAAGGGGGGACTGTCATGGAAATATATATGTATTCCATATATTCAAAGTATATTCATATATATGTCTCGACCACGCACCACAATTGTGGGTTACCAGGGCAATGGGGTACTCGGAGCCGAGCCCATGGGAGTCTATGGGATTTGTCACTGGTAGCGGTGGCTCGGTCCGTGGCCCTGGCGGTCAGGCGTATGATGGGGGGGATTATTATTTACAGGGATTTGGTAGATAACAGTTCGTGACGCCACCTGTAGTTTTCTGATCACTAAGACCAGCGCTGCTGTAGATCTCTGAGGGGATGGTGTGGCAGCTAGATGTCGGGTCCCCACAGGTGGGACTGGTCCCTCAAAGTCTATGGTTATAATGATGTAGGGTGCAGATAAATGACACAGTCTCACACATTAAAGCTTCTTTCCATACCTTTTACTTTCCAAGATGATAAGGCAGGTCCCGGTAAGCTGTTGGGGTGGATGGAGGATGCGTTTCAAGGTAACGGCTGAGCAGGTTAGAGGCCTCCTTAACTTTCAATATAACGAGTCCAACTTGCATAAAGCTAAGTTCACTCAAAAACTCCAGCTAATTCTGTAGCTGTACTGCCCGGTCAGCATGGTGGTCGGAGCCTTCCTTTGAGAGAGCTGGTTGCTTACTGTTGTCCTGCAGAACTCAGAGTTCCCACTCTCCCTGACCCCTGTTACGTACCGATGCTAAGGGCTTGTTCCTGAGACTTGAAGTCCAGCGAACCTCTGGTTGTTCTATCACTACGCTTGAAGCTGTAGCGACACTTCGGTCCCCAGTGACCGGTGAATAGTGCTGACAATCCAATGTCCAAGGCACTTCTATAATTCCTTCCACTGCGCCCTTCGCCCTGCTCGCGCTCTTAACATAAGCACTCTCATCGAAATAGTCACAGTCCTTTCTTCTGACCTTTCTTAGAGCTCGCTGCCAGATTCCCAGTTTTCTCCCAGTTCAGGAACACATCATCTGAACTTCACTGTCCTTAGGACAGGCGACTGAAGTACTGCTGCAAAACTCTTCCTCCTCAATATTGTCTCTCGCTTCAGGGTCAGGAACAGCTCTGACTAGGCTAGGATACTATCTCATCCGTACTAGCCTCCACTTTCTGAACTGCTTCACTGCTGACAGGATCTGACACCTGGGCTGAACTGGACTTCTTCCTCCCTCCAAGTCCAGACTAGACTCCTCTGTCCGAAGACAGGAAACTGAATCACTGACTGACTCTGCTGCATGTCACTACCTTATATACCCTATGGGTGTGTCTAGGTGTGATGAGTGAGTGAATGCATATCAAGCATTAAACCATTACCTTTCCACGCATCCTCCTGGAACAATGTGTACCCTACATACCAGGGCTACACATTCCCCCTTGGTAAAATACAGCACTCCCGGGCTGTGAAATAGACAAAGAAAGAATTTTTTTGTTTTGCATTTAAACATTTAACATCAAACTCTTCCCAGCAGGGAGTTGAGAAATTCTTAAACGTTGCATTATGTACAATGGACATAGAAAAATACAAAAACATACTTTCAATAAATATGTCATATCAAACAGTATTCTTGTGAAGGACCCGCACCAAACCTTCAACGTGGGTCCTGGGTGGGCTGCAGGACATCTGGCTGCAGACCTCGCTCAGTGCCACACCACACGGGTTTTATGTTCAGAGGTAATTGTGCTGTGGTTTTATTGTAAAACCAAGATAGGGCACAAAGTGCAACTATTTACAGGATACTGTTTTTGGGCTAAAAGTGTCCATAGCCACCAGTTCTTTGGCATAGTAAAATATTTTCAAGTAATTTCACATTTTCAATAATACAGTAAAACTCTGTAAAGTGCAAAAAATCTTCATCATCAATATTCACTTTTCAAAACTCCTTATCCACTTCTGTATCTAGTACCCAGCCGGGTATTCTATTTATTATAGAAAACACAATTATCTCTCAATTATTTCTCAGACATTCAGTACTCATGTAAACATTCCTAGACTTATCAATAAAGTGTAACTTCACTAAAATTCTCAACTTTATACATTGCAATTCTTAGCTGTGGTAAACCGTTGACTGGGTCCTACCGGTCTTTATAATTTACTAATTTCAGTGACGTCTTCCACACCGGGTGCTGGAACGACGCGATGATCCTTAGATCCCATGACAAACAAGTCGTGACTTGCTATTAACGTTTGTGTCGCTACAGTCCTCGTGCGAACCACTGGGGCGCAACGGGTATCTCTTCATTACAAGATGCTGATGGCATCGCTGCTGGTGCCGCTACGTCCGGCGGTGCAGATAGCGATCTAGACGGGGTCGCGGGTTGCGATCCAATGTGAGGTACCGGTAGAGAGGAATATTCAGGGGGCGATGCAGGGGCACGGCCTGATGCAGCGGGGGCACGGGACTGTGACCTGCTGGCAATGGTGACGTTACCAGCTTCGGGGACGGGGTCACGGACGATTTCCACATTAAGGGCATACCACCCCTTCAGGCCCCAGTGCCTGGTGTATGTGACTATGTCCCCGTTATACAGGTCCCTTCCGGGATGGCCTTGCGGTAGGTGGGATTCCACGTCCCTACGGCTGACAAAGATCCCCGGGTAGTGGCCCGGTTCACGGATGAAGCCCCAGCCCTTGCGGAGCTGGAACTCCGTAACACTCCCCTGTCGCCGCGGTTCCCGTAAGGTACCTTTGTCGCGACGGACAGTCTCCTTGTCGGCAATCAGCTCCTCATGCTGCTGCTGTCTGTTGCGCTTGATCTCCCGTTCCTCTTCCTGTCGTTGTTGCCACTCGCTTTCCCACACTCCGGCGTACGCGACGTCATCAAGACGCTCCATCGCGTCCCAGTTAATTTCAGGTAACGACGGGCAAGATCCCTCCGGTGTCCCTACCGGGGAACAATCATCTGCTGCGGCCTCCTGGCCGGGCGGGCGTTCCGGTACTGGCTGGACCTCCTCAACCTCCTTCGCCTCCACCGCTCCATCGGTGGGATCAGGGTCGGTCTTTTTGGGGGTAGCCTCCGGTTGCTCCTTAGCCTTGGGCAGCAGAAGTTTGGGCAATTCAAATGACAGAGTGTCGTCGAAGGGAGAGAACACCGCGTCCCACAGCCGCCGCTGTATCAGGGTACGCCGGCGTCTCTCAATCTCCTCCATGCCAGGTTGTTGCAGGATCATTTTCTTTAACCTGGCATTTTCTTCTCCAACCTCCAGCAAGGTTTGCTGCAGGTGCCGGACCACAGATGGCTCCGGTTCCAGTGGCAGCTTGGCTGGGGAACGGGGCCTGCCTTCCACCGCCTCCCCGCTCGGCTGCACACGTCCTGCCTCCATCATGTTCCAAAACATCTCTTGGTTACTTTTAGGAACACACTGGTTCTCTCCGTGGAGGCGGGCTTTGCGTCTCCTCCTCCTTGGATTGGGGATGAAGAGGAGGTGTATTTCTTTTGCAGTAGGGCAGGACCGTATATTGTAATAGCACTTTGAGAGGGCAGGCATTTTCTTCGCGCCTTAGGGGGGCACACGCCACGAATCCACGCCCACCTTCTTCTCCAGCGCCTCAGGGCGCGAATATGGCGACAAAGATGGCGATATTTGGCGCCAAAAGTGCAAACAGTTCTTTTCACCAAAACACTCCACAGGCACACAGGGCTCGCAATTCTGCAAGTTTCGGATCCTGTTCGTGACGCCAAGTATGTCTCGACCACGCACCACAATTGTGGGTTACCAGGGCAATGGGGTACTCGGAGCCGAGCCCATGGGAGTCTATGGGATTTGTCACTGGTAGCGGTGGCTCGGTCCGTGGCCCTGGCGGTCAGGCGTATGATGGGGGGGATTATTATTTACAGGGGATTTGGTAGATAACAGTTCGTGACGCCACCTGTAGTTTTCTGATCACTAAGACCAGCGCTGCTGTAGATCTCTGAGGGGATGGTGTGGCAGCTAGATGTCGGGTCCCCCACAGGTGGGACTGGTCCCTCAAAGTCTATGGTTATAATGATGTAGGGTGCAGATAAATGACACAGTCTCACACATTAAAGCTTCTTTCCATACCTTTTACTTTCCAAGATGATAAGGCAGGTCCCGGGAAGCTGTTGGGGTGGATGGAGGATGCGTTTCAAGGTAACGGCTGAGCAGGTTAGAGGCCTCCTTAACTTTCAATATAACGAGTCCAACTTGCATAAAGCTAAGTTCACTCAAAAACTCCAGCTAATTCTGTAGCTGTACTGCCCGGTCAGCATGGTGGTCGGAGCCTTCCTTTGAGAGAGCTGGTTGCTTACTGTTGTCCTGCAGAACTCAGAGTTCCCACTCTCCTGACCCCTGTTACGTACCGACGCTAAGGGCTTGTTCCTGAGACTTGAAGTCCAGCGAACCTCTGGTTGTTCTATCACTACGCTTGAAGCTGTAGCGACACTTCAGTCCCCAGTGACCGGTGAATAGTGCTGACAATCCAATGTCCAAGGCACTTCTATAATTCCTTCCACTGCGCCCTTCGCCCTGCTCGCGCTCTTAACATAAGCACTCTCATCGAAATAGTCACAGTCCTTTCTTCTGACCTTTCTTAGAGCTCGCTGCCAGATTCCCAGTTTTCTCCCAGTTCAGGAACACATCATCTGAACTTCACTGTCCTTAGGACAGGCGACTGAAGTACTGCTGCAAAACTCTTCCTCCTCAATATTGTCTCTCGCTTCAGGGTCAGGAACAGCTCTGACTAGGCTAGGATACTATCTCATCCGTACTAGCCTCCACTTTCTGAACTGCTTCACTGCTGACAGGATCTGACACCTGGGCTGAACTGGACTTCTTCCTCCCTCCAAGTCCAGACTAGACTCCTCTGTCCGAAGACAGGAAACTGAATCACTGACTGACTCTGCTGCATGTCACTACCTTATATACCCTATGGGTGTGTCTAGGTGTGATGAGTGAGTGAATGCATATCAAGCATTAAACCATTACCTTTCCACGCATCCTCCTGGAACAATGTGTACCCTACATACCAGGGCTACACATATATGCATTCACAGTTAGATAGATCGCACTTGCTAAAAATCCTGTGCTCACACATATATATGCAAAAAGCTGATGCCAGCTATAATCAGTCGTTAAAGACGACCCTGGCCTTCATAAGGAACAAGTACAGAGAGTCTTAATAGATATCTATTGTTTTCTTTACTAGTCATGCAAGAAAGCTAGGGCAAAGAACAAAAACAATAAATCTGCAACTTCAGCCCTTTTATCATAATTATCATACTTACATTAGAACAGCCAATAATCTAGCAGCTTTTAATTGTATGTTAATTGACTAACCAGCCCCTTTTTGTAAATGTATAAAACCTTGAATGAATAATAAATGTGTGGTCTTAACGAACTGCTATACTGACACTTCTGTGTGGACAGTTTTCATTTCGTTCTGAGCGCTCAAAAAGATATGTAATAGAAAATTGGGAACAGAAGCAGCAAACACTGCAGGATAGATTTATCCTAATTAAATTTCCATAACAATAGTGCTTTTGGAAGTGTGTTTTGGGTCATTGTCCTGCTGGAAGACCCATGACTTCTGAGGGAGACCCAGCTTTCTCACACTGGGCCCTACATTATGCTGCAAAATTTGTTGGTAGTCTTCAGACTTCATAATGCCATGCACACGGTCAAGCAGTCCAGTGCCAGAGGCAGCAAAGAAACCCCCAAAACATCAGGGAACCTCCGCCATGTTTGACTGTAGGGACCGTGTTCTTTTCTTTGAATGCCTCTTTTTTTTTCCTGTACACTCTATGTTTATGGTTTTTCCCAAAAGGCTTAACTTTTGTCTCATCTGACCAGAGAACATTCTTCCAAAACGTTTTAGGCTTTCTCAGGTAAGTTTTGGCAAACTCCAGCCTTGCTTTTTTATGTCTCGGGGTAAGAAGTGGGGTCATCCTGGGTATCCTACCATACAGTCCCTTTTCATTCAGACGCCGACGGATAGTACGGGTTGACACTGTTGTACCCTTGGACTGCAGGGTAGCTTGAACTTGTTTGGATGTTAGTCGAGGTTCTTTGTCCACCATCCGCACAATCTTGCGTTGAAATCTCTCATCAATTTTTCTTTTCCTTCCACATCTAGGGAGGTTAGCCACAGTGCCATGGGCTTTACACTTCTTGATGACACTGCGCACGGAAGACACAGGAACATTCAGATCTTTGGAGATGGACTTGTAGCCTTGAAATTGCTCATGCTTCCTCACAATTTGGTTTCTCAAGTCCTCAGACAGTTCTTTGGTCTTCTTTCTTTTCTCTCATGCTCAATGTGGTACACACAAGGACACAGGACAGAGGTTGAGTCAACTATAATCCATGTTAACTGGCTGCAAGTGTGATTTAGTTATTGCCAACACCTGTTAGGTGCCACAGGTAAGTTACAGGTGCTGGTGATGACACGGATTAGAGAAGCATCACATGGTTTTTCAAACAGTGCCAATACTTTTGTCCACCCCCTTTTTTAGGTTTGGTGTGGAATTATATCCAATTTGGCTTTTGGTCAATTCTTTTTGTGCTTTTTCATTGAAGACAAATTAAATGAAGATAATAATACCAAAGAATTTGTGTGTGCAATCATTTTCAGGAAGAAACTGAGTATTATCTGACAGAATTGCAGGGGTGCCAATACTTTTGGCCACCACTGTAATTACCCCGGCGCGTTATTACGACATGGACATTAAACGGATTTAATGCGGAGACTGCAGGTTACGTGCCCACGACGGCTTATTCAGGAGGTTTCCACTTGGAACCCACCTGAAAAAGCCAAGCGAAACAGCTGCAAAAAATGACCATACTGTAAAGCACAATGTAAGAAGCCCCTGTGCACACGCTCAGTCGTTTGTTACTTCTATTGGTAAACTGTGACCGTGTTACCGCAAGTGTCGCATTCGTACAACGCGGCCTCCATATTGCTTACACACCGGTGGCTTTTTCCTGAAGCTGCTTTGTCTGGGAGACCCTCGGGGGGTCCGCTGCTGTCTTAAACATGCTGTGCGCACATACCTGTATTCTGTGCCAAATTCTTCATGAAAAACTCCTGTCACAAACATTTCAATGGTCTCTACTGGAAGATCGCTCTTCTTTATTGTACGGCCGCACCAACAGCTCCACTCCTTCTATCCAGAATGAGGTAGATCTGCAATACCACACATTGCCACAGGGGAGAGGGGCGCTGTTATCAGATAAACCTGTACGCTTCTCCTGAGACATTTCTCTGCATCTGCTGACAATATATGAGGGGGACAGTGACGTCTGGCAGCTGCTTATCTCTAATATATGCGAGAACATTCTGTAAGTGAATGTCCTGCGCTGCACACGGCGTTATCTGATGGGCGGCAGGGTGGAGGGCAGTAATGCTGGCACTATGGGGTCTGTATATGGTGGGTACAGGGTGGAGGGCAGTAATGCTGGCACTATGGGGGTCTGTATATGGTGGGTACAGGGTGTAGGGCAGTAATGCTGGCACTATGGGGGTCTGTATATGGTGGGTACAGGGTGTAGGGCAGTAATGCTGTCACTATGGGGGTCTGTATATGGCTGGGTGCAGGGTGGAGGGCAGTAATGCTGGCACTATGGGGGTCTGTATATGATGGGTACAGGGTGGAGGGCAGTAATGCTGGCACTATGGGGGTCTGTATATGGTGGGTACAGGGTGGAGGGCAGTAATGCTGGCACTATGGGGGTCTGTATGCGGTGGGTACAGGGTGGAGGGCAGTAATGCTGGCACTATGGGGGTCTGTATATGGTGGGTGCAGGGTGGAGGGCACTAATGCTGGCACTATGGGGGTCTGTATATGGCTGGGTGCAGGGTGGAGGGCAGTAATGCTGGCACTATGGGGGTCTGTATATGGTGAGTGCAGGGTGGAGGGCAGTAATGCTGGCAATATGGGGGTCTGTATATGGCTGGGTTCAATGTGGGGGGAAGTAATGCTGGCACTATGGGGGTCTGTATATGGTGGGTGCAGGGTGGAGGGCAGTAATGCTGGCACTATGGGGGTCTGTATATGGCTGGGTTCAATGTGGAGGGCAGTAATGCTGGCACTATGGGGGTCTGTATATGGTGGGTGCAGGGTGGAGGGCAGTATTGCTGGTGTGGAGCCCCTGAGGGTTCAGTCTCCACAGAGGTGTTGCATCTCATCCAGAGGTGTGACACCCCACTCCCAAGTACGGAGGAAGCACCCCTTAGACTCCAACACGCCATGTCAGCTGAGCATACGGACGTACCCTACGGAAGGATGGTCTGACTCAGACTAGTTAGTGCAGGGTGTATGGGTGTGTGGAGCTTAGGCAGCAGTAAGAGGAGAAGAGAAGCTTAGAAGGCAGTAGTCTCTCGTAGGAGAGCCAGCCTTTAGGAGCTTCTGGAGTGTAGAAGAAAGGGTCTAAGAGCCACAGTGATTATTCCATCTGTGGTCCTATCCAAGATAGGAAGGACCAGGCCACCAGGGAACGGCCCCTAGACTAGTGGGAAAGCTTCAGGCCCTGCTAGTAAGCCGACGGCGGTGATCACTTTATGGGTCATTGCTACTACCACCAGCAGCATCCCCCCGGAAGGAAGCTATATAGGCCAGGGACGTACAGAACCAATCTGTTTCCCGACAGGACCGCAGCTTCTGGTCTGAAGGACTGCATGGTGAGGTGCTAGGAAGAAAGGAGTGAAAAGCACAGAGAGAGGAGGCCAGGAAAGGAACACACTGAAAGGGAGTCCTGGGAAGTGCGACCAATCTACCTGGGGGTTGCTGGACCACTCGCCCGGAGGACACAGTACCAAGCGGGCATCTGTATGGTGCACAACAGACTGTGAGTAAATCCCTGAAACTGCATCTGGACTGTCTCCTAGAATTATTCCAGCGACGCACATTCCTCTCTGCTTCATTCACTAGCACCATTTCTACACTACAACACCTACCTGCCCTGGAAGACTACAGCCTCACCTGTGGGAGGCCTACCAACTGGCTGCAGAATACCATCACTTCCAGAGGACCTGAGCTGCAGCGTTGGTCATACTGACCAGGCACCACAGGTGGCGTCACGAATCACTACACGAACATTATCCCTGTAAATAAATCCCCTTTTTGGTGAGCGCCCAGGGTCACGGACCGAGTCGTGGCTGCCGTGACATCCCCCATAGAAGTCAATAGGCTCGGTTCCGAG
Organism: Oophaga sylvatica; assembly: GCA_033576555.1. NCBI lineage: Eukaryota > Metazoa > Chordata > Amphibia > Anura > Dendrobatidae > Oophaga > Oophaga sylvatica. The sequence continues at coordinate 23,991 of JARQOD010001414.1, read as the reverse complement.
TACCCCACAGCCCTGGCGGGCGACTCATTTCTGGCGTCACGAACAGGATAGCGAAGCCCGGTGACGCCGGGTCCTGTGTGCTTATATTGACTGTTTGTTATACAAGAGAATCGCCAATAACAGTAGAGACTTTATTGCAAAATTGTGAAACATCACCGCCATATGTGCACCATGAGGCGCTGCTGAAGAAGAAAGGCGTATCTTCGTGGGCGTGAGCTCAACCTGTGGCGCTAAAATAATGACTGCCCAGTCTAAATGCTTCTGCAATGAACGAACATGCCCCATGGCGAAAGAGATCCGTCTCCTGATCCTCTTTAGCGGGAGAAAGAGGACAAGAAAACCCCGCCTCTCTACAAAAGAGCGGGACCCTCTGGATGAAGAGAGCAGATGTGACATAATAAAGATGGCGTGCTGGAGAGTGAGATGTGTAGCCCAGCTGCGCTTGGAGCCACATGTACCCAGGAGGATGCACAGAAGGTAAATCCACACACACACACCTGATATTCATTCACACCTTCACTATTCCCTGGAGCCACCAGAGGGAGCCCTTGAAGAGTATGTATATATATAAGGGTAGTGGAGGCTTAGCAGTCAGATCTCCTCAGAACACCAGAGTGAGAACTCCTCAGACGAGCTGAGAGGGAGTTGTTAGATCACCTCAGAGAGACGAGCTGAGAGGGAGAGTTACCTCAGATCTCAGATTACCTCAGAAAGCTGAAAGACTGTTTGTTCCCTTGGAGCGTGGAAGGTTAGCTCTTGAAGTGTGCACAGATCAGTTAGACGGAAGGTCCTGATAGCTGCTTCAGACAGAGCATAAGAAAGAAGGAAGGAAAGGGAACAGCAGTTACTGAAAGACTAAAGACTATAGCTTGCACTTAGTTTACTGTGTGGAGTCCAGTAATAGTGGAGAAGGATAGCCACTTCAGCCTGGTCAGAACTGAGTCAACTGAGTGTAGTTTCAGTGAGCAAGCGTGCCGACGCTTTGAGAGCGGTGAAGAGAAAGGAGAATCAGCTATCTACTGCTAGTGTGCTTATGTTAAGGGTCGGAGTAGGACGAAAGGCGAGTGGAAAGGAAAAGAGAGTGACAGAGGTTGAAACAGCATTGATCGCTTACCTCTACTCTGAACAACCGGACACCGGGTCCGAGCTTGCTAGCATCTACACGACTAGTAGGAGATACCGGAGACCCTGTGGGACTTCAAGTCGCAGGGCCCAGCAGTGCTGATACGTAACCGAGGTCAGGAAGACGGGAGTCTAGCAGGGCCCTGCATACAGAGACACTGTTCTATTCCAGAGAAGGCCTCACTACAAAGTCAGCGGGGCGTGTATGAGAAGACAGTGTTAGACTTCGTTTCATACAGGTCAGAAACTCACACACATACAGGAGTACGGAGGCCCTGCACCTACTCAGTGGATTACTGGACGTGCATCCTCCACCCTGCCAGCTTCCTGGGACGTGCCTGCAATTACCATCTGCAATTACGAGCCTTATTGCTCCTGCGGCTGACTACCCCTTCTCCATCCTGCACCCCTATACCGCCATATACCCTGAGGGACCCAGTCTTGCCTGTGGAAGACTTAACACCTTGCTGCCCAGTAACAACCCCTCAGTGGATCTACCCTGCAGCGCTGGTCACCCTGACCAGGTACCACAGGTGGCATCACGAACAAACTGTAAATACTTTAATCCCCTGTAAATATTCCACATTTTATGGTGATCGCCCAGGGCAACGGACCGAGCTGTGCTACCCGTGACATCCCCCATTGAAGTGAACGGGCTCGGTGCCGAGTACCCCACAAGCCCTGGCTGTGCGACTCAGAGGGAGTGAAGGAAAGTGCCCTCCCCCAGGAGAAGGAAGATCTCCCCACCACTGAGCCGCCTGCTTTGCCAGAAGATGTTGGCACCCTCCCAGGCCCCGATGCAGACGCCGAGCTGGAGGAACTGGCCCGGCACCAGGAGGAAGCAGAGAGCATGGACCGGAGCTGGCAGGCCCTGACCCTGGGCCCAGACCCGCCGCCGAAGCCGAAGCATCCGCTCCGCCGACCCGTCCCGCCGGCACCTGGAGCCGAGGGGAATCCCTCCACTGCTGCTGACATCACAGCAGAGGCACCAGGCCCCGCGGAAGGATCGGCGGCGGACTCCCTCCTTACACCACCTGCTAATGCACCCGGCAAGCCGCTAGCATCCCCGGAGGAAGACAGGCCTCGCGAACCGAAGACTTTGCAGCCAGCCCCAGTACCAGTTCCGGCAACAGTCCGTGCGGAACCTCGGTTAATCCAGAGATCCCGGGAGGGCCCTGACAAGTTGGGGCACCCGGATCAGCCGGCTAGTAACCAGGGCATCGAGGTCCTCACAGAAGAGGACTACAACCGGCGCTTGGAGGAGGAGTGGAGGCGCTGGGATTGGGAGGCCCAGCTGCGTCTCCAGGAGTACCAAGAGAAGGACCTGGCCGACAAACAAAAGATGCGGCAGGACAAAGGTATGGTGCGGGAGCCGCGGCGGAAGGGGGCAATACGAGACTTTCGGCTAAAAGGGGGCTGGGAGTTTATTAAAGAACCCGGCCTCTATGCCGAGGTTTTCGTTAACCGCCGAGATGTGGAGGCACATCTTCCCGAGGGACACCCGGACAGGGACCTGTACTTAGGAGACTTGGTGACTTACACCCGGCATTGGGGTTTGAAGGGGTGGTACGCCCTAAATGTTAATAGGTGCTGCCCCCCTCCCCGAGCAGGGAGATGCTGCCAAAGTCTCCCCTGGGCAGGCCCAATCAACCCGGGTCGCCACAACCGCCCCTACCTCATGCTCAGTCCGGGCCCTGGCCTCCCCACCAGTATCAGCCCCAGCCTCCACTCCCTCTCTGATACAGGTCACAGGTCCCACTGCCTCACCAGTTAGGCCCCCGGGAGTCAAAATGATGTGGCACATCGGAATCCAGCTCCGCAGCAAAACCAGGGATGCGGAAACGCAAACCCAAATCGCAGGACATGACCAGGTGGTCAGAGCGACCCGGCGGCACCAAGTTATGGTGGCCCCCGGAGCAGTTGGGGTGATGGAGTTACCCGAGGGGTACCAAGTGACACCAGGTGTCGCCCAAGCAACTAAATAAAAATAAATAAGAAACCCGGACCGGGTCTACACTTGTACATAATTCTGTCTTTTGAAAATACCCGGATGGGATGTTCTAGTTGAATTGTTGGTTCTATTGTCATAAACTGTGAGGTCACGGACTAGGCTGGCCCACAAACTGTTGTTGTAAATAGTTAGCACTTTTTAAGGTGCTCCCTCTTGGTTTTACGTCAGCTTTTACAGTGCATTATTTGTACATCTACCTCAGAAGAAAAAAACCCGTTAGGTGTGGCAGAAGACGAGGTCCGCTGAAAGAGACCAATTATGTCTTGCAGCCCACCCAAGACCAACGTTGGAGATTTGGAGCGGGTCCTCCACAAACACAAGTTTAAATGCAACTGTCGTATTGCACTTTACTTAGTCTAAATTAAAAGAGAGTTTTATTAATGTTATTTATGTAACGTTTAACCAAAAGTACCTCCCATAAAGTAAAGTTGAGTTTGAAATTGTTGTTCTAATTGTTGCAATGCATTGCCAAAAATTTGTATGTTTCTCTTAACACCTTTTACTCTGTTTCAGCCCGCGGTCGTGCTGTGTTTAACGGGGGGGGGGGAATGTGGAGCCCCTGAGGGTTCAGTCTCCACAGAGGTGTTGCATCTCATCCAGAGGTGTGACACCCCACTCCCAGGTACGGAGGGAGCACCCCTTGGACTCCAACACTTGCATCCAACACGCCATGTCAGCTGAGCATATGGACGTACCCTACGGGAGGATGGTCTAACTCAGACTGGTTAATACAGGGTGTATGGGTGGGTGGAGCTTAGGCAGCAGTAAGAGGAGAAGAGAAGCTTAGAGGGCAGTAGTCTCTCGTAGGAGAGCAAGGGCGACTCACTGGCACTATGGGGGTCTGTATATGGTGGGTGCAGGGTGGAGGGCAGTAATGCCGGCACTATGGGGGTCTGTATATGGCTGGGTGCAGGGTGGAGGGCAGTAATGCCGGCACTATGGGGGTCTGTATATGGCTGGGTGCAGGGTGGAGGGCAGTAATGCTGGCACTATGGGGGTCTGTATATGGTGGGTGCAGGGTGGAGGGCACTAATGCCGGCACTATGGGGGTCTGTATATGGCAGGGTGCAGGGTGGAGGGCTGTAATGCTGGCACTATGGGGGTCTGTATATGGCTGGGCGCAGGGTGGAGGGCAGTAATGCTGGCACTATGGGGGTCTGTATATGGCTGGGTGCAGGGTGGAGGGCAGTAATGCTGGCACTATGGGGGTCTGTATATGGTGGTGCAGGGTGGAGGGCAGTAATGCTGGCACTATGGGGGTCTGTATATGGCTGGGCGCAGGGTGGAGGGCAGTAATGCTGGCACTATGGGGGTCTGTATACGGCTGGGTGCAGGGTGGAGGGCAGTAATGCTGGCACTATGGGGGTCTGTATATGGTGGGTGCAGGGTGGAGGGCAGTAATGCTGGCACTATGGGGGTCTGTATATGGCTGGGTGCAGGGAGGAGGGCAGTAATGCTGGCACTATGGGGGTCTGTATATGGTGGATGCAGGGTAGAGGGCAGTAATGCTGGCACTATGGGGGTCTGTATATAGTAGGTGCAGGGTGGAGGGCAGTAATGCTGGCACTATGGGGGTCTGTATATGGTGAGTGCAGGGTGGAGGGCAGTAATGCTGACACTATGGGGGTCTGTATATGGTGGGTGCAGGGTGGAGGGCAGTAATGCTGGCACTATGGGGGTCTGTATATGGTGGGTGCAGGGTGGAGGGCAGTAATGCTGGCACTATGGTGGTCTGTATATGGTGGATGCAGGGTGGAGGGCAGTAATGCTGGCACTATGGGGGTCTGTATATGGTGGGTGCAGGGTAGAGGGCAGTAATGCTGGCACTATGGGGGTCTGTATATAGTGGGTGCAGGGTGGAGGGCAGTAATGCTGGCACTATGGGGGTCTGTATATGGTGAGTGCAGGGTGGAGGGCAGTAATGCTGGCGCTATGGGGGTCTGTATATGGTGAGTGCAGGGTGGAGGGCAGTAATGCTGACACTATGGGGGTCTGTATATGGTGGGTGCAGGGTGGAGGGCAGTAATGCTGGCACTATGGGGGTCTGTATATGGTGGGTGCAGGGTGGAGGGCAGTAATGCTGGCACTATGGTGGTCTGTATATGGTGGATGCAGGGTGGAGGGCAGTAATGCTGGCACTATGGGGGTCTGTATATGGTGGGTGCAGGGTAGAGAGCAGTAATGCTGGCACTATGGGGGTCTGTATATTGTGGGTGCAGGGTGGAGTGCAGTAATGCTGGCACTGTGGGGGTCTGTATATAGTGGGTGCAGGGTGGAGGGCAGTAATGCTGGCACTATGGGGGTCTGTATATGGTGAGTGCAGGGTGGAGGGCAGTAATGCTGGCGCTATGGGGGTCTGTATATGGTGAGTGCAGGGTGGAGGGCAGTAATGCTGACACTATGGGGGTCTGTATATGGTGGGTGCAGGGTGGAGGGCAGTAATGCTGGCACTATGGGGGTCTGTATATGGTGGGTGCAGGGTGGAGGGCAGTAATGCTGGCACTATGGGGGTCTGTATATGGTGGGTGCAGGGTGGAGGGCAGTAATGCTGGCACTATGGGGGTCTGTATATGGTGGGTGCAGGGTAGAGGGCAGTAATGCTGGCACTATGGGGGTCTGTATATCGTGGGTGGAGGGCAGTAATGCTGGCACTATGGGAGTCTGTATATGGTGGGTGGAGGGCAGTAATGCTGGCACTATGGGAGTCTGTATATGGTGGGTGGAGGGCAGTAATGCTGGCACTATGGGGGTCTGTATATGGCTGGGTGCAGGGTGGAGGGCAGTAATGCTGGCACTATGGGGGTCTGTATATGGTGGGTGGAGGGCAGTAATGCTGGCACTATGGGGGTCTGTATATGGTGGGTGCAGGGTGGAGGGCACTAATGCTGGCAGTGTGGGGGTCTGTATATGGTGGGTGCAGGGTGGAGGGCAGTAATGCTGGCACTATGGGGGTCTGTATATGGCTGTGCCGGGGCAGGCGCCGCTTATCTCGCGCCTTGTTATGGTGGAACAGTCAATAATAACCCGCATTATGTAACCAGCCGCTAATATGACACTGTGTGCCCAGAGCGGGGGAACATCGTGTGCAGCCGGCGGACAGATGGACGTCTCCAAGAACGTCTGATATATAGGAATATAATGAGTGCAGGGACCAAAGTGCAACCACGGTCAGAAGGAGGCGGAGGCGAGCTGTAATAACCAAACACTGCACAATCCACTGCAAAGTCACAGGAAATACTCCACTTATACTCCAGTCACATCCAGAGCTGCAGTCACAAGAAATACTCCACTTATACTCCAGTCACATCCAGAGCGGCAGTCACAGGAAATACTCCACTTATACTCCAGTCACATCCAGAGCGGCAGTCACAGGAAATACTCCACTTATACTCCAGTCACATCCAGAGCTGCAGTCACAGGAAATACTCCACTTATACTCCAGTCACATCCAGTGCTGCAGTCACAGGAAATACTCCACTTATATTCCAGTCACATCCAGAGCTGCAGTCACAGGAAATACTCCACTTATACTCCAGTCACATCCAGAGCGGCAGTCACAGGAAATACTCCACTGATCTAATACTACAGTTTCAGCCAAAGCTGTGATCACAGGTGTTCATGCACTGGGAGCTGTGCTTTAGGGGGTTTAGGGGTGTAGCAAAATTGTGACTACAGCTCTGGAAGTGACTGGAGCAGAGATGACAGCACAATTTACCTTCATTGTAAAATGCGCAATACTGTCTTAGGAGCTGCAGTATCTATGCATATGATGTTGGATACTGTTGTTAAGGTATTGTATCTAAGCCTATCATTTACTGTCTACTGAGCTGTTCTATCTAATCTTTTCATGTGTGATACTATCTGCTAAGCTGCAGTACCTAAGCCTCTGATATGTGATACAATTTACTAAGCTGCTGTATCAGCCTATCCTGTGTGATACTGTCTGCTGGGCTGTGTATCTAATGCTATCCTGTGTGATACTGTCTGCTGGGCTGTGTATCTAATCCTATCCTGTGTGATACTGACTGCTGAGCTGTGTATCTAATCCTCTCCTGTGTGATACTGACTGCTGAGCTGTGTATCTAATTCTATCCTGTGTGATACTGTCTGCTGAGCTGCGTATCTGATCCTATACTGTGTGATGCTGTCTGCTGAGCCGTGTATCTAATCCTATCCTGTGTGATACTGTCTGCTGGGCTGTGTATCTAATCCTATCCTGTGTGATACTGTCTGCTGAGCCGTGTATCTAATCCTATCCTGCATGATACTAACTACTGAGCCGTGTATCTAATCCTATCCTGTGTGATACTGACTGCGGAGCTGTGTATCTAATCCTATCCTGCATGATACTAACTACTGAGCCGTGTATCTAATCCTATCCTGTGTGATACTGTCTGCTGGGCTGTGTATCTAATCCTATCCTGCATGATACTAACTACTGAGCCGTGTATCTAATCCTATCCTGTGTGATACTGACTGCGGAGCTGTGTATCTAATCCTATCCTGCATGATACTAACTACTGAGCCGTGTATCTAATCCTATCCTGTGTGATACTGTCTGCTGAGCTGTGTATCTAATCCTATCCTGTGTGATACTGTCTACTGAGCTGTGTATCTAATCCTATCCTGTGTGATACTGTCTGCTGAGCTGTGTATCTAATCCTATCCTGTGTGATACTGTCTGCTGAGCTGTGTATCTAATCCTATCCTGTGTGATACTGTTTGCTGAGCTGTGTATCTAATCCTATCCTGTGTGATACTGTCTGCTGAGCCATGTATCTAATCCTCTCCTGTGTGATACTGACTGCTGAGCCGTGTATCTAATCCTATCCTGTGTGATACTGTCTGCTGAGCCGTGTATCTAATCCTATCCTGTGTGATACTGTCTGCTGAGCTGTGTATCTAATCCTCTCCTGTGTGATACTGTCTGCTGAGCCGTGTATCTAATCCTATCCTGTGTGATACTGTCTACTGAGCTGTGTATCTAATCGTATCCTGTGTCAAACTGTCTACTGAGCCGTGTATCTAATCCTATCCTGTGTGATACTGTCTGCTGAGCTGTGTATCTAATCCTACCCTGTGTGATACTGTCTGCTGAGCTGTGTATCTAATCCTATCCTGTGTGATACTGTCTGCAGAGCTGTGTATCTAATCCTATCCTGTGTGATATTGTCTGCAGAGCTGTGTATCTAATCCTATCCTGTGTGATACTGTCTGCTGAGGTGTGTATCTAATCCTATCCTGTGTGATACTGTCTGCTGAGCTGTGTATCTAATCCTATCCTGTGTGATACTGTCTGCTGAGCCATGTATCTAATCCTCTCCTGTGTGATACTGGCTGCTGAGCCGTGTATCTAATACTATCCTGTGTGATACTGTCTGCTGAGTCGTGTATCTAATCCTATCCAGTGTGATACTGTCTACTGAGCTGTGTATCTAATCCTATTCTGTGTGATACTGTCTGCTGAGTCATGTATCTAATCCTCTCCTGTGTGATACTGTCTGCTGAGCTGTGTATCTAATCCTATCCTGTGTGATACTGTCTGCTGAGCCGTGTATCTAATCCTCTCCTGTGTGATACTGTCTACTGAGCCGTGTATCTAATCCTATCCTGTGCGATACTGTCCGCTGAGTTGTGTATCTAATCCTATCCTGTGTGATACTGTCTGCTGAGCCGTGTATCTAATCCTATCCTGTGTGATACTATCTGCTGAGCTGTGCATCTAATCCTATCCTGTGTGATACTGTCTACTGAGCTGTGTATCTAATCCTACCCTGTGTGATACTATCTGCTGAGCTGTGTATCTAATCCTATCCGATGTGATACTGACTGCTGAGCCTTGTATCTAATCCTATCCTGTGTGATACTGTCTGCTGAGCCGTGTATCTAATACTATCCTGTGTGATACTGTCTACTGAGCTGTGTATCTAATCCTATCCGATGTGATACTGACTGCTGAGCCGTGTATCTCATCCTCTCCTGTGTGATACTGACTGCTGAGCCGTGTATCTCATCCTCTCCTGTGTGATACTGACTGTTGAGCCGTGTATCTAATCCTATACTGTGTCAAACTGTCTACTGAGCCGTGTATCTAATCCTATCCTGTGTGATACTGTCTGCTGAGCCGTGTATCTAATCCTATCGTGTGTGATACTATCTGCTGAGCTGTGTATCTATTCCTATCCTGTGTGATACTATCTGCTGAGCTGTGTATCTAATCCTATCCTGTGTGATACTGTCTACTGAGCTGTGTATCTAATCCTACCCTGTGTGATACTACAAAACCGAAAGAGAAACGGGAAGCATATCATGCCATAAAAAATTGGAACTTTATTGTAGAAAATACATATTGTAGCAATAATGCAAAAAGACAGTAGAATTTTAAAAAGTGGAGACAACAATACAAAAAAAAACCGCACTCAAATCAGGATAATTGCTTAGAAAAAGAGTATTGCACAGATAGCTATAATAAATGCAAATATAGTATTTTCTCAAAATGAGATGAATGAATGGAGAACTCAGAAAAAGTAAATACTCAATGCAGGTAGATTAGCAAATGTATTACTAATAAAATGCTGGTGCAACAAAAATAAATACAAGATGTCAATCTACATATTAATCTCCAAAAGGAGGTTCACAGTGCTAATTTAGGTTCAAAATATACCTGAGAAGCGGTTGGACACCCCGACGTGCGTTTCGCTTTATAGCTTCCTCCAAAGGGGATGTGGTGTTTTGGAGGAAGCTATAAAGCGAAACGCGCGTCGGGGTGTCCAACCGCTTCTCAGGTATATTTTGAACCTAAATTAGCACTGTGAACCTCCTTTTGGAGATTTATCCATTTATGTAGCTTTACACTCTGTAGCACCATTATAACTTAGTGCAATATACTGTGTTTTGGAGACTCATTTATGTAGATTGACATCTTGTATTTATTTTTGTTGCACCAGCATTTTATTAGTAATACATTTGCTAATCTACCTGCATTGAGTATTTACTTTTTCTGAGTTCTCCATTCATTCATCTCATTTTGAGAAAATACTATATTTGCATTTATTATAGCTATCTGTGCAATACTCTTTTTCTAAGCAATTATCCTGATTTGAGTGCGGTTTTTTTTGTATTGTTGTCTCCACTTTTTAAAATTCTACTGTCTTTTTGCATTATTGCTACAATATGTATTTTCTACAATAAAGTTCCAATTTTTTATGGCATGATATGCTTCCCGTTTCTCTTTCGGTTTTGTATTTAAATTGGAAGTGCCTACCTAGCGATTTTTGTATATCTGCATTTTATTCCTGTGTGATACTATCTGCTGAGCCGTGTATCTAATCCTATCCTGTGTGATACTGTCTGCTGGGCTGTGTATCTAATCCTATCCTGCATGATACTAACTACTGAGCCGTGTATCTAATCCTATCCTGTGTGATACTGACTGCGGAGCTGTGTATCTAATCCTATCCTGCATGATACTAACTACTGAGCCGTGTATCTAATCCTATCCTGTGTGATACTGTCTGCTGAGCTGTGTATCTAATCCTATCCTGTGTGATACTGTCTACTGAGCTGTGCATCTAATCCTATCCTGTGTGATACTGTCTGCAGAGCTGTGTATCTAATCCTATCCTGTGTGATACTGTCTGCTGAGCTGTGTATCTAATCCTATCCTGTGTGATACTGTCTGCTGAGCTGTGTATCTAATCCTACCCTGTGTGATACTGTTTGCTGAGCTGTGTATCTAATCCTATCCTGTGTGATACTGTCTGCTGAGCCATGTATCTAATCCTCTCCTGTGTGATACTGACTGCTGAGCCGTGTATCTAATCCTATCCTGTGTGATACTGTCTGCTGAGCCGTGTATCTAATCCTATCCTGTGTGATACTGTCTGCTGAGCTGTGTATCTAATCCTCTCCTGTGTGATACTGTCTGCTGAGCCGTGTATCTAATCCTATCCTGTGTGATACTGTCTACTGAGCTGTGTATCTAATCGTATCCTGTGTCAAACTGTCTACTGAGCCGTGTATCTAATCCTATCCTGTGTGATACTGTCTGCTGAGCTGTGTATCTAATCCTACCCTGTGTGATACTGTCTGCTGAGCTGTGTATCTAATCCTATCCTGTGTGATACTGTCTGCAGAGCTGTGTATCTAATCCTATCCTGTGTGATATTGTCTGCAGAGCTGTGTATCTAATCCTATCCTGTGTGATACTGTCTGCTGAGGTGTGTATCTAATCCTATCCTGTGTGATACTGTCTGCTGAGCTGTGTATCTAATCCTATCCTGTGTGATACTGTCTGCTGAGCCATGTATCTAATCCTCTCCTGTGTGATACTGGCTGCTGAGCCGTGTATCTAATACTATCCTGTGTGATACTGTCTGCTGAGTCGTGTATCTAATCCTATCCAGTGTGATACTGTCTACTGAGCTGTGTATCTAATCCTATTCTGTGTGATACTGTCTGCTGAGTCATGTATCTAATCCTCTCCTGTGTGATACTGTCTGCTGAGCTGTGTATCTAATCCTATCCTGTGTGATACTGTCTGCTGAGCCGTGTATCTAATCCTCTCCTGTGTGATACTGTCTACTGAGCCGTGTATCTAATCCTATCCTGTGCGATACTGTCCGCTGAGTTGTGTATCTAATCCTATCCTGTGTGATACTGTCTGCTGAGCCGTGTATCTAATCCTATCCTGTGTGATACTATCTGCTGAGCTGTGCATCTAATCCTATCCTGTGTGATACTGTCTACTGAGCTGTGTATCTAATCCTACCCTGTGTGATACTATCTGCTGAGCTGTGTATCTAATCCTATCCGATGTGATACTGACTGCTGAGCCTTGTATCTAATCCTATCCTGTGTGATACTGTCTGCTGAGCCGTGTATCTAATACTATCCTGTGTGATACTGTCTACTGAGCTGTGTATCTAATCCTATCCGATGTGATACTGACTGCTGAGCCGTGTATCTCATCCTCTCCTGTGTGATACTGACTGCTGAGCCGTGTATCTCATCCTCTCCTGTGTGATACTGACTGTTGAGCCGTGTATCTAATCCTATACTGTGTCAAACTGTCTACTGAGCCGTGTATCTAATCCTATCCTGTGTGATACTGTCTGCTGAGCGTGTATCTAATCCTATCGTGTGTGATACTATCTGCTGAGCTGTGTATCTATTCCTATCCTGTGTGATACTATCTGCTGAGCTGTGTATCTAATCCTATCCTGTGTGATACTGTCTACTGAGCTGTGTATCTAATCCTACCCTGTGTGATACTACAAAACCGAAAGAGAAACGGGAAGCATATCATGCCATAAAAAATTGGAACTTTATTGTAGAAAATACATATTGTAGCAATAATGCAAAAAGACAGTAGAATTTTAAAAAGTGGAGACAACAATACAAAAAAAACCGCACTCAAATCAGGATAATTGCTTAGAAAAAGAGTATTGCACAGATAGCTATAATAAATGCAAATATAGTATTTTCTCAAAATGAGATGAATGAATGGAGAACTCAGAAAAAGTAAATACTCAATGCAGGTAGATTAGCAAATGTATTACTAATAAAATGCTGGTGCAACAAAAATAAATACAAGATGTCAATCTACATATTAATCTCCAAAAGGAGGTTCACAGTGCTAATTTAGGTTCAAAATATACCTGAGAAGCGGTTGGACACCCCGACGTGCGTTTCGCTTTATAGCTTCCTCCAAAGGGGATGTGTGTGTTTGGAGGAAGCTATAAAGCGAAACGCGCGTCGGGGTGTCCAACCGCTTCTCAGGTATATTTTGAACCTAAATTAGCACTGTGAACCTCCTTTTGGAGATTTATCCATTTATGTAGCTTTACACTCTGTAGCACCATTATAACTTAGTGCAATATACTGTGTTTTGGAGACTCATTTATGTAGATTGACATCTTGTATTTATTTTTGTTGCACCAGCATTTTATTAGTAATACATTTGCTAATCTACCTGCATTGAGTATTTACTTTTTCTGAGTTCTCCATTCATTCATCTCATTTTGAGAAAATACTATATTTGCATTTATTATAGCTATCTGTGCAATACTCTTTTTCTAAGCAATTATCCTGATTTGAGTGCGGTTTTTTTTGTATTGTTGTCTCCACTTTTTAAAATTCTACTGTCTTTTTGCATTATTGCTACAATATGTATTTTCTACAATAAAGTTCCAATTTTTTATGGCATGATATGCTTCCCGTTTCTCTTTCGGTTTTGTATTTAAATTGGAAGTGCCTACCTAGCGATTTTTGTATATCTGCATTTTATTCCTGTGTGATACTATCTGCTGAGCCGTGTATCTAATCCTATCCTGTGTGATACTGTCTGCTGGGCTGTGTATCTAATCCTATCCTGCATGATACTAACTACTGAGCCGTGTATCTAATCCTATCCTGTGTGATACTGACTGCGGAGCTGTGTATCTAATCCTATCCTGCATGATACTAACTACTGAGCCGTGTATCTAATCCTATCCTGTGTGATACTGTCTGCTGAGCTGTGTATCTAATCCTATCCTGTGTGATACTGTCTACTGAGCTGTGCATCTAATCCTATCCTGTGTGATACTGTCTGCAGAGCTGTGTATCTAATCCTATCCTGTGTGATACTGTCTGCTGAGCTGTGTATCTAATCCTATCCTGTGTGATACTGTCTGCTGAGCTGTGTATCTAATCCTATCCTGTGTGATACTGTTTGCTGAGCTGTGTATCTAATCCTATCCTGTGTGATACTGTCTGCTGAGCCATGTATCTAATCCTCTCCTGTGTGATACTGACTGCTGAGCCGTGTATCTAATCCTATCCTGTGTGATACTGTCTGCTGAGCCGTGTATCTAATCCTATCCTGTGTGATACTGTCTGCTGAGCTGTGTATCTAATCCTCTCCTGTGTGATACTGTCTGCTGAGCCGTGTATCTAATCCTATCCTGTGTGATACTGTCTACTGAGCTGTGTATCTAATCGTATCCTGTGTCAAACTGTCTACTGAGCCGTGTATCTAATCCTATCCTGTGTGATACTGTCTGCTGAGCTGTGTATCTAATCCTACCCTGTGTGATACTGTCTGCTGAGCTGTGTATCTAATCCTATCCTGTGTGATACTGTCTGCAGAGCTGTGTATCTAATCCTATCCTGTGTGATATTGTCTGCAGAGCTGTGTATCTAATCCTATCCTGTGTGATACTGTCTGCTGAGGTGTGTATCTAATCCTATCCTGTGTGATACTGTCTGCTGAGCTGTGTATCTAATCCTATCCTGTGTGATACTGTCTGCTGAGCCATGTATCTAATCCTCTCCTGTGTGATACTGGCTGCTGAGCCGTGTATCTAATACTATCCTGTGTGATACTGTCTGCTGAGTCGTGTATCTAATCCTATCCAGTGTGATACTGTCTACTGAGCTGTGTATCTAATCCTATTCTGTGTGATACTGTCTGCTGAGTCATGTATCTAATCCTCTCCTGTGTGATACTGTCTGCTGAGCTGTGTATCTAATCCTATCCTGTGTGATACTGTCTGCTGAGCCGTGTATCTAATCCTCTCCTGTGTGATACTGTCTACTGAGCCGTGTATCTAATCCTATCCTGTGCGATACTGTCCGCTGAGTTGTGTATCTAATCCTATCCTGTGTGATACTGTCTGCTGAGCCGTGTATCTAATCCTATCCTGTGTGATACTATCTGCTGAGCTGTGCATCTAATCCTATCCTGTGTGATACTGTCTACTGAGCTGTGTATCTAATCCTACCCTGTGTGATACTATCTGCTGAGCTGTGTATCTAATCCTATCCGATGTGATACTGACTGCTGAGCCTTGTATCTAATCCTATCCTGTGTGATACTGTCTGCTGAGCCGTGTATCTAATACTATCCTGTGTGATACTGTCTACTGAGCTGTGTATCTAATCCTATCCGATGTGATACTGACTGCTGAGCCGTGTATCTCATCCTCTCCTGTGTGATACTGACTGCTGAGCCGTGTATCTCATCCTCTCCTGTGTGATACTGACTGTTGAGCCGTGTATCTAATCCTATACTGTGTCAAACTGTCTACTGAGCCGTGTATCTAATCCTATCCTGTGTGATACTGTCTGCTGAGCCGTGTATCTAATCCTATCGTGTGTGATACTATCTGCTGAGCTGTGTATCTAATCCTATCCTGTGTGATACTGTCTACTGAGCTGTGTATCTAATCCTACCCTGTGTGATACTATCTGCTGAGCTGTGTATCTATTCCTATCCTGTGTGATACTATCTGCTGAGCTGTGTATCTAATCCTATCCTGTGTGATACTGTCTACTGAGCTGTGTATCTAATCCTACCCTGTGTGATACTACAAAACCGAAAGAGAAACGGGAAGCATATCATGCCATAAAAAATTGGAACTTTATTGTAGAAAATACATATTGTAGCAATAATGCAAAAAGACAGTAGAATTTTAAAAAGTGGAGACAACAATACAAAAAAAACCGCACTCAAATCAGGATAATTGCTTAGAAAAAGAGTATTGCACAGATAGCTATAATAAATGCAAATATAGTATTTTCTCAAAATGAGATGAATGAATGGAGAACTCAGAAAAAGTAAATACTCAATGCAGGTAGATTAGCAAATGTATTACTAATAAAATGCTGGTGCAACAAAAATAAATACAAGATGTCAATCTACATATTAATCTCCAAAAGGAGGTTCACAGTGCTAATTTAGGTTCAAAATATACCTGAGAAGCGGTTGGACACCCCGACGTGCGTTTCGCTTTATAGCTTCCTCCAAAGGGGATGTGTGTGTTTGGAGGAAGCTATAAAGCGAAACGCGCGTCGGGGTGTCCAACCGCTTCTCAGGTATATTTTGAACCTAAATTAGCACTGTGAACCTCCTTTTGGAGATTTATCCATTTATGTAGCTTTACACTCTGTAGCACCATTATAACTTAGTGCAATATACTGTGTTTTGGAGACTCATTTATGTAGATTGACATCTTGTATTTATTTTTGTTGCACCAGCATTTTATTAGTAATACATTTGCTAATCTACCTGCATTGAGTATTTACTTTTTCTGAGTTCTCCATTCATTCATCTCATTTTGAGAAAATACTATATTTGCATTTATTATAGCTATCTGTGCAATACTCTTTTTCTAAGCAATTATCCTGATTTGAGTGCGGTTTTTTTTGTATTGTTGTCTCCACTTTTTAAAATTCTACTGTCTTTTTGCATTATTGCTACAATATGTATTTTCTACAATAAAGTTCCAATTTTTTATGGCATGATATGCTTCCCGTTTCTCTTTCGGTTTTGTATTTAAATTGGAAGTGCCTACCTAGCGATTTTTGTATATCTGCATTTTATTCCTGTGTGATACTATCTGCTGAGCTGTGTATCTAATCCTATCCTGTGTGATACTGTCTGCTGAGCCTTGTATCTAATCCTCTCCTGTGTGATACTAACTGCTGAGCCGTGTATCTAATCCTATCATGTGTGATACTGTCTGCTGAGCTGTGTATCTAATCCTATCATGTGTGCTACTGTCTGCTGAGCTTTGTATCTAATCCTCTCCTGTGTGATACTGTCTGCTGAGCCGTGTATCTAATCCTATCCTGTGTGATACTGTCTGCTGAGCCATATATCTAATCCTATCCTGTGTGATACTGTCTGCTGAGCCGTGTGTCTAATCCTATCCTGTGTGATACTGACTGCTGAGCCGCGTATCTAATCCTATCCTGTGTGATACTGTCTGCTGAGCCGTGTATCTAATCCTCTCCTGTGTGATACTGTCTGCTGAGCCGTGTATCTAATCCTATCCTGTGTGATACTGTCTGCTGAGTGGTGTATCTAATCCTCTCCTGTGTGATACTGTCTGTGTGCTGAGCCATGTATCTAATCCTATCCTGTGTGATACTGACTGCTGAGCCGTGTATCTAATCCTATCCTGTGTGATACTGTCTGCTGAGCCGTGTATCTAATCCTATCCTGTGTGATACTGTCTGCTGAGCCGTGTATCTAATCCTATCCTGTGTGATACTGTCTGCTGAGCCATATATCTAATCCTATCCTGTGTGATACTGTCTGCTGAGCCGTGTATCTAATCCTATCCTGTGTGATACTGTCTGCTGCGCAATGTATCTAATCCTATCCTGCGTGATACTGTCTGCTGAGCCGTGTATCTAATCCTATCCTGTGTGATACTGTCTGCTGAGCTGTGTATCTAATCCTATCATGTGTGATACTGTCTGCTGAGTGGTGTATCTAATCCTCTCCTGTGTGATACTGTCTGCTGAGCCGTGTATCTAATCCTATCCTGTGTGATACTGTGTGCTGAGCCATATATCTAATCCTATCCTGTGTGATACTGACTGCTGAGCCGTGTATCTAATCCTCTCCTGTGTGATACTGTCTGCTGAGCCGTGTATCTAATCCTATCCTGTGTGATACTGTCTGCTGAGCCGTGTATCTAATCCTATCCTGTGTGATACTGTCTGCTGAGCCATATATCTAATCCTATCCTGTGTGATACTGTCTGCTGAGCCGTGTATCTAATCCTCTCCTGTGTGATACTGACTGCTGAGCCGTGTATCTAATCCTATCCTGTGTGATACTGACTGCTGAGCCATATATCTAACCCTATCCTGTGTGATACTGTCTGCTGAGCCGTGTATCCAATCCTATCCTGTGTGATACTGTCTGCTGAGCCGTGTATCTAATCCTCTCCTGTGTGATACTGACTGCTGAGCCGTTTATCTAATCCTCTCCTGTGTGATACTGACTGCTGAGCCGTGTATCTAATCCTCTCCTGTGTGATACTGTCTGCTGAGCTGTGTATCTAATCCTATCCTGTGTGATACTGACTGCTGAGCCGTGTATCTAATCCTATCCTGTGTGATACTGTCTGCTGAGCCGTGTATCTAATCCTATCCTGTGTGATACTGTCTGCTGAGCCGTGTATCTAATCTTATCCTGTGTGATACTGTCTGCTGAGCCGTGTATCTAATCCTATCCTGTGTGATACTGTCTGCTGAGCGGTGTATGTAATCCTCCACTGTGTGACACTGTCTGTCTGCTGAGCCGTGTGTCTAATCCTATCCTGTGTGATACTGTCTGCTGAGCCGTGTATCTAATCCTATCCTGTGTGATACTGTCTGCTGAGCCGTGTATCTAATCTTATCCTGTGTGATACTGTCTGCTGAGCCGTGTATCTAATCCTATCCTGTGTGATACTGTCTGCTGAGCGGTGTATGTAATCCTCCACTGTGTGACACTGTCTGTCTGCTGAGCTGTGTATCTAATCCTATCCTGTGTGATACTGACTGCTGAGCCGTGTAACTAATCCTATCCTGTGTGATACTGTCTGCTGAGCTGTGTATCTAATCCTATCCTGTGTGATACTGTCTGCTGAGCCGTGTATCTAATCCTATCCTGTGTGATACTGTCTGCTGAGCCATATATCTAATCCTATCCTGTGTGATACTGTGTGCTGAGCCGTGTATCTAATCCTATCCTGTGTGATACTGTCTGCTGAGCCGTGTATCTAATCCTATCCTGTGTGATCCTGTCTGCTGAGCCATGTATCTAATCCTATCCTGCGTGATACTGTATGCTGAGCTGTATCTCAGCCTATCCCATATGATGCGGGTTCTCAGCTGTAGTTCCTGCTGATACAATGTAGCAGTGTGCACATGACTTTGTGTCTCTCCTCCAGTGTTCTATACCGGCGGCTTCTCTCCAGTTTGGGACTTTGATTTCTGTTCCCGGACACTAATGGAAGAACACGAAGCGTCGCATGTAAAAATGGCGACAGAAACCACCGCTTCCCAAATAGATCCACTACAAAGTGACAATATAAAAAAAACAAAGGAAAAAACAATGTGTGCATATACCCTAACAAAAATAAATAAGGAAAAAAGCAAGTGCATTCAATAATTAACATAGGGTACTTAGTAAACACTGCTTTGATCAAAAAAGTATAAAGCTGTCCCACCACGGCAAGGTGTACCCATTTGGGACAGTAACTACACTCTCTAACGTTAAAACCTACCTGGTGTGAATAGTGGCAGAAAGTCTCTGGGTCACCCAGCTTCAGAGGGACTATATATGAATCTGGCATCAATATCCTCACTCCACGATACAGACAGTGCCGCTGCTTTCTACAATGCCACTCTCACATCGGCTATTGACACGGTCGCCCCTCTCATTCATGCCAGAGTGTGACGTACCAACAGACAACCCTGGCACAATAACACCACTAAAAAGCTCCGGCAAGTGTCCAGGATTACAGAGCGGCGCTGGAAAAAAACAAATTCGCAAGACGACTTCACTGCATTCAAACAAGCAACACTCTCTTTCAAATCTGCCCTCACCTCTGCTAAACAGGCCTACTTCACAACCCTCGTATCTTCCCTATCCTACAACCCCAAACAGTATTCAAAACTTTTAACTCCCTCCTCCGCCCACCACTGCCCCCTCCTACCTCCCTCATCTCTGCTGAGGACTTTGCCACACACTTCAAAAATAAGATCGACCAAACAAGGCAAGTCTTCATTGTTCAACCACCTCAACCACTTTGTATACCAGACCAATGCCCCAACCCCATAACCTCCCTCTCCAACATAACTGAAGGGAGCTTAATTGTCTTCTCTCCAAATCGCACCTCACAACCTGTGCACTTGACCCCATCCCACCTCCTCCCCAACCTCACCACCACTATTATCCCATCCCTAACCCACCTCTTCAACCTATCACTAACTTCCGGTACCTTCCCTTCTGCTTTCAAGCATGCCACAATCACGCCTATTCTTAAAAAGCCAACCCTCGACCCAACCGCTATGTCCAGCTATCGCCCAATATCGCTGCTCCCATTCGCTTCCAAACTCCTGGAGCTGCATGTCCACGCTGAGCTTTCCTACCACTTCTCTTCTAACTTGCTCTTTGACACTCTACAGTCATGGCCAAAAGTTTTGAGAATGACACAAATATTAATTTTTACAAAGTCTACTGCTTCACTTTTTCTAATTTGCATATACTCCAGAATGTTATAAAGAGTGATCAGTAGAGTTGAGCGATACTTTCCGATATCCTAAAGTATCGGAATCGGAATGGTATCGCCGATATCACTAAAAAATCGGCGATACCCGATACCGATACCGGAAGTCCCATGTAAGTCTATGGGAACAAAATATCGCAACTAAAAAAACCCCATTCTTTCCTTGTAAACACTAAATATACACACATAGAATACATATATATATATATATACATGTCATTGTGACATATATATATACATATATGTATAGTTTATACACTTCTACATAGTAAAATATCCTTTGATTCAATTGCCGGGTAAAGCCGGCTTCAGTGAAAAGACAGAAGCACCCGACATGAAATGACACTTGGTGTACATAGGGTTAACCATGTCTTTTCATGTCGTTTGCTATCTGATTTGCACAAACAATTAAATCAGACTATGTGTGCAAAATTTCACACCTGTAGGGGTTAATTAAAGGTGTAAATTCGTTGTAAAAAAAACGGACTTTTTTGCTACGAATTTACACCTTTAATTAACCCCTACAGGTGTGAAATTTTGCACACATAGTCTGATTTAATTGTTTATGCAAATTAGATAGCAAAGGACATGAAAAGACATGGTTAACCCTATGTACACCAAGTGTCATTTCATGTCGGGTTCTGCATTTTCACAAAAGCCGGCAATTGAATTAGCGGCTATTATACTATGTAGAAGTGTATGAACTACAAATATAAATATATATATATATGTGTCACAAATTCAATGACATGTATATATATATATATGAGGTGTAAAATTGCTGAAAAAAAATGCGTGGGCTCCCGCCCTATTTTCGCAACCAGACAGACAAAGCCAGTGAGTGGGGGCAGATAATAATAGCCCAGAGAGGGACCATTATTTTTGGCCCCCCCCGGCTACTTAACATCTGCCCCCAGACACCCCAGAAAGGGCAAATCTCTAATTAGATTTGCCCTTTCTGGCACTTTGCCCGTCTATTCCCATTGCCCTGTAGCGGTGGCGAATGGGTTAATAAGGGGTTAAAATGACCTTGCAATTGAAAGGTCACTTTAAGCCAGGTTAATAATTGAGAGCTGTCAATTAGACAACTATCAATTATTAATCCTATTGTATGAAAGAAAAATCAAACACACACACTTTAATAAAAAAGAAGTTTAATGAAATAATCACACAGTTTTTGACCATATTTTATTTACCTGCTAAAACCATTTCCTGTAATAAAAATAAAATAAAAAGCAAAATTATTCTTACCTATCCCATGCACAGTCAGGTCCCACGGTGAAATCCTTCAGAAAGGGTTAATGTTTACTGCAGGGACCGCAGCTAATGCTGCAGCCTCACAGTAAACCCCAAATGAATGAGTTCCTCTCCTGCCTGACAGGAGAGTAAAGGCTGGGTGTCACATAACGATACACCAGCGATCCCGACAACGATATGCACTTGTCAGGATCGCTGGTGTATCGCTACATGATCGCTGCTGAGCTGCCAAACAGGCAGCTCAGGCAGCGATCTGGGACAGCGACACTGCGGGTAACATCGCTTAAGGGCCCGTCTCACATAGCGATATCGCTACCGAGATCGCTGCTGAGTCACTAGTTTTGTGACGCAGCAGCGAGCTCACCAGCGATATCGCTGTGTGTGACATTCAGCGATGATCAGCCCCCCTGCCGGGTATCGCTGATCGTCGCAGAAATGTCAGGACCTTTTTTTGATCGCTGGTTTCCCTCTGACAGGCACGCATCGCTGCGTGTGACAGGCGGGAGACCAGCGATCCGCTGGTAACCAAGGTACACAGCGGGTTTCCAGGCACCGCGCAGCGCTTGGAAACCCGCTGTGTACCTTGGATACCAGCTCCCTGCATCAGGGCGCTGGTATCCAAGGTACACAGCGGGTTTCTAGGCACAGCCCCGCGCCTGGAAACCCGCTGTGTACCTTGGTTACCAGCGGATCGCTGGTCTCCCGCCTGTCACACGCAGCGATGTGTGCCTGTCAGCGGGAAACCAGCGATCAAAGGTCCTGACATTTCAGCGACGATCAGCGATACCCGGCAGGGGGGCTGATTGTCGCTGAATGTCACACACAGCGATATCGCTGGTGAGCTCGCTGCTGCGTCACAAAACTAGTGACTCAGCAGCGATCTCGGTAGCGATATTGCTATGTGAGACGGGCCCTTAAGTGGAAAGCTTAATTGATTGCTTTCCACTTTCACTTCAGGTCAGCCAGGGACACAATCAGTGACGTCAGAGGGAACTGAGTAACAAAAATAGGGGTTCCCTTCGAAAAAAAAATGGCGTGGGGTCCCCCCTATTTTTGTTAACCAGCCAGATGAAGCAGACCGCTGAGGCCTGGATTTTCAGGCTGTTAAGGAGCCAAGATCCATGGACCTTGCCAGCCTGATAATACTAGGCCACAGCAGTCTGCATATCTTGGCTGATTAACAAAAATAGGGGATCCCCTCGAAAAAAATTGGCGTGGGGTCCCCCCTATTTTTGTTAACCAGCCAGATGAAGCAGACCGCTGAGGCCTGGATTTTCAGGCTGTTAAGGAGCCAAGATCCATGGACCTTGCCAGCCTGATAATACTAGGCCACAGCAGTCTGCATATCTTGGCTGATTAACAAAAATAGGGGATCCCCTCGAAAAAAATTGGCGTGGGGTCCCCCCTATTTTGTTAACCAGCCAGATGAAGCAGACCGCTGAGGCCTGGATTTTCAGGCTGTTAAGGAGCCAAGATCCATGGACCTTGCCAGCCTGATAATACCAGGCCACAGCAGTCTGCATATCTTGGCTGATTAACAAAAATAGGGGATCCCCTCGAAAAAAATTAGCGTGGGGTCCCCCCTATTTTTGTTAACCAGCCAGATGAAGCAGACCGCTGAGGCCTGGTTTTTCAGGCTGGTAAGGATCCAATATCCATGGACCTTGCCAGCCTGATAATACCAGGCCACAGCAGTCTGCTTAGCTTGGCTGGTTAACAAAAATAGGGGATCCCCTCAAAAAAAAAACGGCGTGGGGATCCCCCCTATTTTTGTTAACCAGCCAAGTAAAATGCAGACTGCTGCGGCCTGGTATTAAAAGACTGTCAAGGCCCATGGATTTTGGCCCTCAACAGCCTGATAATACCAGGCTACAGCAGCCCCACATTTGGCGCATCAAAAGATGTGCCAATTGTGGCACTTTACCCGGCTCTTCCCACTTGCCCTGTAGCGGTGGCAAGTGGGGTAATAAGGGGTTAATGTCACCGTTGATTGCACGGTGACAATAAGCCCGGTTAATAATGGAGAGGCGTCAATAAGACACCGATCCATTATTAATCCCAAAGTTATTAAATGTATAAAAAAAAGACAAAGCAAGAAAAAAGTATTTTAATGAAATAAAAGAGACAACACAGTTTTCATTTCTTTTATTATACTCTCATTCCTGCGACGCCATCGATCTCCTGTAAAAAAAGAAAAAAAACAAACCAACAGTATACCACCTGTCCGACGCAGTCCATAGTAACGAGTGTCCCACGACGATCCAACTCTGCTACATCGCAATGACAGGCAGAGCCTGTCATCGCAACGCAGCACAGCTGATTACCTGCTTCCCCGGCGGTGACGTCATCGGACTGACTGCTTTACGGCCGGGATTACCCAGCAGTCACTGCAGTTATCGCGAGATACTGCATGTGACCGCCGGGAAAGAAGATGGCGGCCATGAAGCAGTCCGGGATGTGACCGCCGGAGATCTTCTGCCAGGTAAGTGCCGCTGACTCCTGACAGACCCGACCGACGGACACTGACAGTGACAGTGACAATCCCGA